>WMED01004363.1:0-20827 GCA_019650415.1 Pipa parva
CACACACTGACACACATATATACATATACATACATACATGCACACACACACATATACACACACACACACATACACACACACACCCACACACATGCACAAAATAAAGACACAATTGTGCCCCCCCTCCCCCACCGGTTTGAGAATTATAAGAAAATATGGTGTTTGAAGTGCCACTATTGCTTTCTCTTGGATATATACTGAGGCACTACTTTGAAATTCAGATACAGTTGATTATAAAAAACACACAATACAGTAGAAATGGTAATTAATTTGTCCTTGATTTTCCCAGGCTGGATGATAGCTTCTCAACAAAATCGATTTCAATTGCCCAAGTTATTTTCCTTCTTTTTTTAATACGAATTTAAATATGTAGCCAGTACTTGTAGCCTTCATTTGTGTTATAAAACCCATTGTCAGTCCTACTCCTGCCAGTAGGATGATAATAAATCCCACTTACCTCCTTAAACTTACCGCAAAGTTGGCTTTTCCTTACAAATGCATGAATGTCCCTGGATCCACTCAGAATGATAATATGTATCATTATTTCATGTTTACATTGTATCCCTCTTTCTTTTATTGTCCCAATCATCTGACCACCTGAAGCCCACGTGTTGTCATTATTACTTAACAATAAAAACAAATCTGTTAAAACTATTGCAATTCCAGTTACAATTCACAAACTACTAATATTTACCACTAATGTGTGATCATTCACCCCAATTATTTCTGTCACTGTTATTTCATGATTTTTTTCTTTTTCCCTTCCCTGATAATAACCAAGCCTTACCTGCCAATCTCCATGTCCCATTGCCCTTCTGCCAGGCACCAGTAGGCATCAGTAGGCATCAGCCCTCTCCTGCAGCTCTGAGAGGAAAGCCTCTGTGTACAGCCACTTCTAAGTCTCATCGATTAACTCACAGAAAACATTGTGCTTTTATAGGCACACACCAATTAATATTACATTAGTCGTTTAAAAAAAAAAGTCAAAGTCAGGAGCACACTGCATCCTATCAAATCTATGTATTATTAACGAGCAAGGCCTGAGATGTGGGCTGCAATCACTTGTGTTTCAGTAGGATTCAATGTGTTTTATTTTCCAGCAATGCACTGTTTTCTATAAGATTAAGTAATGGGGTTTTGGCTTCCAGTATAAGATCAGGAGTTTAATCATTACAGATCCCCCTGTCTTTAATTGGGTACAGATGTGCCAAGGTACCAGTATTACATTCCCATAGGTGCAGACAAGACCAAGCTTCATTAACAGACTAGTAATGTCAGATAAAGAAAAAAAATCCCTTTTGGTTTGGAATCGCGGTTATTTCTACATTGCATTTGTAAAAAATCGTTTCCTTTCATCCCTGCATTGCTTTGTGTTTCCTTCTGGTCTTGCATGGTCTCAGCCATCTTTTATCTGTTAAGTAAGGAAACCCGTTCTGCCCATTGTTTTCCATGGAACTTTCATTTAAACCATTAAAAGTGACCCACAAAGCGTTATCTATAAAATGCGGCTGCAACCAGCCATGGAAAAAACAAACAACACGAAAATAACAGAAAAGAAGAAATTCCACTTTCAAAATGACATTTTTTAAAAGTACTACCTATAGGATAATTGCCTGTCCCAACAGCAGATTTATTTACTGGTCCTTTAATGTAGGCGCATTATATATATATATATATATATATATATATATATATATATATATATATATATATATATATATATATATATATATATATATATATATATATATATATATATATATATATATATATTCTTCTAGATATGTATATATGCACATAAGTACATTCACATATATGTATGTGTGCAATAAACTAATAATATTGAAATCCACTAACAGATTATATAAAATATTATATATTTTATTTTATTTGGGGGGTGGAGGGCTACCAGGAATTAACCCTTTCGTGTAATCTACACAGTTGTGCCTTTCATAATATTTCCATGTAACTAATATGATGTAAGGTATTGTGGTTTTGTTTAAAAAAAAATAGGTTTGTGCCAAATTTATGAGGAAGGCAAGAATGATTTTCTTGAAAATTGGTTAAAGTGATGTGTTTTATTTTTCTGTACAGTAACATGCCAGCCCTGTTGTGGTTGACAGTCCCCTGTAATCACATGCCATTTAATTATATTCCAGTGGCTGAAAGTTAAATAGGAATCTCTTGTCTCACCAGGGAGGCAAATGCCTGCAAGTCTGGCCTTACAAATTCACTCTGCAAACTTCACTCCAATCCCAAGGAGAATCCCTCCATCCCTGCTCAATCTGACCTGCTGTAATTAGCAGAGATAACTAATGATTACTTACTTCTTCTCTCTAATTATCTCCATTTCATAATGCCCCGTGTCATTTATTCATTCGCTCGTAAAATGGGCTTTTATTGAATGGTTCGTGCGCAGAGAAAGACGCAGTAAATCGCAGCCACTTTCCCTGTTCCCTTATTTCCGTCCGTTCTGCGGTCTACTGTAATAACTGCAGGGGCGACAGTTTGTTAATGAGCTGAGAACATCACGGTGGCCAGAAATAAGTGGATGGGTCCAGGAATGATAACGAACCACAAAATCGCAAGGAAAACTGATAAAGCTTTGAGAGTAGATTGCGATGTTCTCCATGAAGTTTGTTCTTGTTTCCTCTATTAATATTTTATTAAAAGCACATAGACATCGAATGTGAGCCAGGCTTGTGTGGGGGAACATCGGTCCAATAGATCAGGATATAATTCTGATTATTAGTTACTCTTATTGTATATGAATTTGTCCTAGAGTGGACAGGAGAGCAAAGCACACAGGTAGGAATGATTATTTACATAAATGTATACCATTCTACATTTCCCTGGATAAGAAGGTCCAAAGTGTCACCTTATATTTGTATCTGCAAGTGTGATTTATTGTACTGTGCAATACAACACTGGGATTTCTATAAAAAAAAATATTCATTGATTTTTCACTTTATATAAAGATCTTACACAGCTGACCCAGTCTTGCTCCAGGTAAGTTTTATTAAACTCCAAATAAACCCTTCCCATTTATACAAACACACAAACAGAAATCTATATATTTTATATACACAAGTTTGCGAGTTTAGTCTATCTGTATCTCTATCTGTCCTTATCTGTCCTTATCTGTATCTATCTGTATCTCTCTCTGTCAATCTGTCCTTATCTGTATCTCTCTCTGTCTGTCTATCTGTCCGTCTATCTGTCCTTATCTGTATCTATCTGTATCTCTCTCTGTCAATCTGTCCTTATCTGTATCTATCTGTATCTCACTCTGTCTATCTGTCCTTATCTGTATCTCTCTCTCTGTCTGTCTATCTGTCCTTATCTGTATCTCTCTCTCTGTCTATCTGTCCTTATCTGTATCTATCTGTATCTCACTCTATCTGTCTTTATCTGTATCTACCTGTATCTCACACTATCTGTCCTTATCTGTATCTATCTGTATCTCACTCTATCTATCTGTCCTTATCTGCATCTATCTGTATCGATCTATCTGTCTGTCTATTTATCAGTCTGTCTATATGTCTGTCTATATATGGAAGGAAAGACAAAGTTAAATGTAAATTTCATTTTAATGGAGTGATGTGTTTATTTGTAATTATTTGAACCATATGATATCATCAGCATTAAACACGTTATTGCCTCTCCATAAAACTAAATGTATTCTAGCTATTCAGCTGCTGGAGTGTTATGTTTGCATTAGGAGATTACACACAGCTAAAGCACAACTAAAACACAACACCCACGTGTACAGAATAAACGCATTCACTTTCCCTTATCATCTCTTTATAAATGACATCATATAATTGCAATTGTAAACAAGATAAAGTCAGGACTTGTCAAACACGCTGTTTGTATATTGTAATCTTTAAAGCTACATTACAGATTTCTGCCAGGGGAAAAAAAAACAAAGGCCTAATACCTTAGAGACTGGATGAAGGCTACTCACCTCCCAACTGCACTCCTGCACTCCTGTGTCAGTGTCTATATAAAAACAATGGGAAATGTACTAACCGGCACTCCAGAATCCTCCTTTCTTTACCTAATACTGTACTATCTATTCTAGATACTGTATGGGAGAATAGACTCAGGAACTGTCCCGGGTACTGAAATCTCTCTAATGCGCCTTACAGGGAAAGTCTTATAGGGATTCCCAAATTTCATTTTTGCAGTTTAGTATTTATGAACTAAAATCAGCCTGTTCACCTAGGAATTGTGTGACTTCTAATATAAAACGATTAAAAGCATTAATATTTCTAATAAACGCTCATTAATACTCTACATAGTTTAATTTAAAAAAAAAAAAACAAGCAGCGAAATATTGTATTTGTGCATAATAAACCTATTTGTCTAATTGTTTTCTTGGCACATAACAGCAGTGTATTATGGAATCTGGCTGGGATAATTCTTGTACTAGAATGATTATCCTGGCAGAGACATGACAGTAAATGTGTGGGCTTTTTATAAACACAGAAAGGCCTCTAAACTTTCTATTTAATTTCCACAGCAAGTGATATAAAATCAATGCTTACAATATATCGCTCTTCTCTTTATTGAAAAATACTTGCCATAGAAATTGTTCTTTCCTGCTGTGTAATGTTAATAAACT
This sequence comes from Pipa parva, assembly GCA_019650415.1. Lineage (NCBI taxonomy): Eukaryota > Metazoa > Chordata > Amphibia > Anura > Pipidae > Pipa > Pipa parva. Next base: position 4,628 of record WMED01004363.1, read on the forward strand.
GGGCTTAAATCCCTAGGTTAGACAGGCCAGAATTGCCCAAAGACTTATTGCCCAGTTTAGACTTCTTGTTTTCATTTTTTTTTAAATGTATTTTCATTATTTTTTTTTTATCTAAAAATATAAATGTAACTTGTTATTATTCTAAACACACTTTTCAGCTTGGTAATCTATCAATTTGTTTAAATGTCCCCTAAATAACGTTCCCTACAGTGGTTCGTGTCATTTAGATTCCAATAGGATTCATTCTCAACTTATAAGTATATAAGCATGAAATAAATGCCAAGATTGGACTGGAATATAAGCCTTTAAACATGTATTAGATGTAAAGCTCTGATACCACTTCCTTATGCCTTAGGGTGCCTTCCTTCTTCAAACAGATCATGCATAATCAGATTTTCCACAGTAATAAAAATGAAAAAAAAAATGCTTTAACCCATAGAGTTCTCCAAATGTTATTTTTAATGAAAGACACGTTTAACAATAGAAATAAATTAGTACATTACCAAAAAAAAAAACCCAAAAACAAAAAAACTCCCAATAAGTAAACAACAAAAATGTAATCTTACGACAAAAGACCTGAAATAGTCTCAGTATACAGCAAAACAGCAAAATATCTGTAAGAATATATAGATGTGTGCGTGTTAAAGAAAATTCAATATTTACAGCAATACTGACCTTTCTCATAGATTCTCAATTATTATACATATACTAAATCCAGTTCCTGTGTGCTGGGTGCAGCACTATCTGTACCAATAAACTTTAATACAATCTCCTAAAATGAAATACTAAAAATGGACTTGTTGGAAAGAATTAAAAAAAAAAAAAAGAAAGTTTAAGATCTGGATAATCCTCTGAGACACGTCACAAAGCATTCATTTAATTTAGAAGGAACAAACCCCCACCCATGCACACACATGTCTCCTTTTCAAGCCAAGTGTGACAGACAGCGTGGGGATCCCCATTAAATATGTAAGAAAGGAAACCATATTAAGCACATTCAGATGTCAGGGTCCATCCACATAATATAGTGGCCAGATGATGCCCCCAGTCAGGGCACAGTCACTATTTGTTGTGTAAGGGGATCCTATTAATGGCAATCTACAGATGTGACCAATGGAAAGAGTTTCTACATTTACATATAATTCTGGTGATGTGTTTTTTTTTTTTAATTTGTTTTTTTTTGTTTGTTTGTTTGTTTTTTTATTTTTTGTTTGTTTTTTTTTTAAACGTAGAATTTTTGTTGCAAGTAGTCAGCGATAAGTAACAAATAACAGCAGAAAACTTGCCATCAAATTTCAGTGGGTTCACATGGTATTTAAGAGTCATTTCCAATCACCAAGTTGCAGAATCAAACGAAAAGAAAGGAAAAGAAAAAGAATAAAAACATACATCAGGGTAACTTCGTCTAGACTCAGCATCACAACAGGGGACAAATATACTCATCACAATAAAAATATATGTATATTTTATATTTATATATATTTATAATCTAATATTCCAAGTCATCGCAGAAATTGATTGCAAATCGTTTTTTTTTTTAAAGAGCAAAAAAACAAAGTACAAGACGGTATTTTTCTCTGGAATGAAGTCCCCAGCCTATTTTTCATACTTTGTCCCCAGGTTCCTTTAATTATTGTTAAAAAATAGTAGCAATGTGCATTGAAACTGGGGAGGTAATAAAATGCCTTACTTGTGCAGTCCCGGTTCCATTACAAAGTGATACAGGTGTGCACCTGCTGTCTGCAGTGGAAGGTGATACAGGTGTGCACCTGCTGGAGTGGAAGGTGATACAGATGTGCACCTGCTGGAGTGGAAGCCACAGTGTTGGCATCAGGTGGCCTGTTGTATAATCGTTCAGGTATAGACGTTTATAGACATCATTTATCGATTTAGAAAACATTAAAATCTGCAGGGTTCGTTACAAAAGTTACAAAAAGACAAAAAGTATCCAGTCTAAATCCCAGCTGAGTATTTCATCCTTTTCTGCTTCTGCCTTTGGTTGCAGAACCACACTCGAACCACGTTCTTTTTCAGATCCAGTTTTTCGGCGATGGCTGCGATTTTTTCGGAGGAAGGACGAGGCTGGATAGCGAAATAAGCTTCCAGAGACCTCTTCTCAGGGGCAGCGATAGAGGTGCGTTTCCTTTTCTTCTCTGCCCCGTTGAAGAGCTCGGGCTTGGTGAGCTTCTCCCTATGAGATTTCTCGGCCTCTTCCAGCCAAGCCTGAAGGATGGGTTTCAGGGCGATCATGTTGTTGTGGGACAGGGTAAGGGATTCGAACCTGCAGATGGTACTCTGGCTGAGGGAACCCACCCCGGGAATCTTCAGGTTGGCAAGGGCAGCTCCAACATCTGCTTGTGTCACTCCAAGCTTGATCCTTCTCTGCTTGAACCTCTCAGCAAAAGCTTCCAAGTCCCTGGGATCTGCATCTACATCACTCATGCACCCCATGTGCGATGGTAGCCCATGGGCATGTGCCATACTCAGAGCTGCCTGGTGCATTTGGTTCATGCTGGCCATGTGCGGGTGAGCTGGTGTAGACACCACTGAACCATCCGGTCCTGTCATAGCCCCCAATGTCAGCCCTGGGGTGATGTGGTCCAGCAGCTCCCCTTCCAAAGGCTGGTGGTGGTGGTGGTGGTGATGATGGTGGTGGTGGGACCCGGCCACTCCAGATGGATGAGAAATGGGAACTGAAGAAGAAGAGGAGGCAGAAGAGCAAGGGATGGTGTTCATGGTGTGATAGGTAGCGTCTGGTTTGAAGGGACTGTGGTGGGGAGTATGGTGATGATGGTGATGTTGGCTCTTGCACTGAGACACAATATCCACCGCAGCCAGAGCTTCTGCACGGGCCAGTAGACTCTCATCCAGACCTCCAAATATATTGCTCTGCAATGTCAAATAGAAAGCACACATTACTGTCTGCTGGGAATTCAGTGATTAAAACTTTTCTAGAATGTTAAAAAAGGAGCTCTAGAGAGAGAGAGAGAGAGAGAGAGAGAGAGAAAGAGCGAGAGAGAGGGAGCACACCCCTAGTAGCCACACACAACACAAGGTACATGCAACATCCCAGGTCATAAAAATTCATATGAAAGGCAAGACTGGCTGAATACATAAGTTGTGGCAAGAGAGAGAGAGGGTAGAAGAGGGGGAATGACTGGATGTGTTGGGTGATTTGCTGTGGAGACATGAAAAAAACATCAAGCAGATAAAGGGGCTGTCAGGGCTGTGCACTCTACATACCGGTGGGGTTGGGAGACAGGCTCTTCTCATTGCCTCTGAACTGCTACTGCTGCCGGCCCCAACGCTGCTCCTGGTGACACTGGGCGAGCTGGTGGCTGAGGATGAGGAGTGAGGGGAGGAAGAGTGCAGTGCAGAGTACTTGGGCTCATCCTGCATGCTGCTGTGGCTCATGCTGAAGGGCTGCTTGCTGTTCAGGGACATCATCATCATCGCTGCGGTGGAGTTGGGGGGACAGTGTAGGGGTGCTGGGTACCAGGGACCCCCTCCCCCAAAATCAGAGGGTATAGCCGGGGGAAGGGAAGACTGTCCGGGCTCCTGCTCCTTCAAATGTGCTGTGGGTTGACTCCTTGTCTCCCCTCCTGCCTGTGTCTCTCTCCTGCCTGGGTTGACTCCTTGTCTCCCCTCCTGCCTGTGTCTCTCTCCTGCCAAGGAGTCAGGTTTTGTGTGTGTGGCTTGTCCCTGCGACTAACGCTGCTCTGCCTCTCCTCCTCCTCCTCCTCTCCCCCGAGAGTAAATCCAGATTCTCTAATGTTTCCCCTTCTCTGCCACTCTTACTCCTCCCATCCACTGTCCCACTCTCTTCTTAGGTTAATCTTTCATACCATTCAGCTGGTGCCAGTAGTGCCCAATCTCCTACTGCTGCCAGTGACAGAGCTGTGGGCAGAGTGGTACCATTCCTTATCTCTGTAAAGCCTCACATCCAGGCCAAAGTCTCAAACATCCCTGCATCCTTAGGCATCCTCAGCAACAATGCCCATTGATTTTCCCTCTAGCTAGAGGTGCCTGAAGCGCCCCCTCTCTGCACCCCACAGCCTGGCCCCAGCACCCTCTCTGGCTACCCTGCTCTGATAGCTGGAAGCTGTTGTTTGCTTCTGCTGCACACCTTGGCCTGGCAGGTAGTGAGTGGGAATAGAGCAAGCATCAGTGTGGGTGGGAGGCACACTCCTGTCTGGCTTCCCCCTGTGTTCTCTGCTCCTCTGTGATTGGTTGGTTTTGTGTATGTGTGTTTGTGTGTTGTGTGAGTGCAAATGGTTATTCTTTACGTATTTGTGTGCTGATGTTTAGAAATGAATGTGTCATTTATTTATTTCTCTTCATCCTTCTTTCCATGTTAACCCTCAATAAACCCCCTTCTCTAGAGCATCTCACTGATCTCCTGGTACCTAATGCACCTGCTCTAAGTCACTGGTATATCTGCAACTGACTTCACTCCTATACATCTATATTAATATCAAAACGTGCAACAAACATAGGGTTGTTTGAATGTATTTAGCATTGTTCTAGACTTCAGGCACAAACATCTTACTATTGTAATGGTATTATTTTCTGGCTCATTGTAATCATGGAAGAGATACAGGCTATTTACATTTAAAGTTAAAAAAAAAAACTTAGGTTGTCACTGATAACAAAGCACTGGGCACCTGGTAGTTCCAGACACCGCAGGGTCCAATGAACTATACTGTGAGAAATACAAGGCAAAGCTTGATCAAATCATTTTCTCCACTTCAGTCACGGTGACTTCATTTGATGCATAGATACTGTTCATTTGTTCCAAATTTCTATAATACATAACAGCTTTACAAGGTCTGCTTGGCTGATGTAGAATCATTGACAGGACTATAGCAGTTGCACCTTGGGGATTGGAGAAAAGTTGACTTTTATAGGTTTAGTAAATCTGAGGTCCCCATAGCCTGTCCCTGTATTTGGGGATGGGGTTTGACACCACAGTTAGATATAAAAGAATGAATTACTCTTATAGCTTTGGAATACTAACAATCAAGCTCGGAGTACTCAGTTAGGATTGGGTTAAATCATTCCCATAGTTATGTGGGGTCTGCTCTAGAGCACTGGAATGTACAAGATTGCCCACTGCACAGCACAATAGCAAGGCGTCCCCCTATTCACACACACACATAGATACACACACATAGACACACACATAGACACAGAGACACACACACACACAGACACACACACATACACACATACATACACACACACACACACACAAACAGGCTGCAGCAGTCCCAAGCCTGGACACTTTCTCTGCCCCTTAGCTCAGTGCTCCACAGGAGTTTTTTCAGACCCAGGTAAGTGCACATCGCAATAAATAACAATCAGTCTCTCTCTACTTTAACAAACTCTCTGGGCTTTGTATTTTTTTTATTTTCTAGGAAACCCCCCCAGACTGCTATGTGCAGCCTTCCACTGTCGCCATCTCCCAGGAATGAAATAAATCAAAGTTAAAGCTTGAGGATCATTTCATTATGGCAGGAGCAGCGCTGTGCACCAAGTAAAACAACATCTCTAAGCAAATTATGGCCGGGCCAGGAAGGAATTATTAGATTGAAATTTCATTTAGACTGGGGAGACACAGCACTCCAATATGTAATGTGTTATGCCTCATCTGATTTGTCTGCTTAATTCGGCTTGACGAATTTATTAGTTTTCATAATGGTGAAAGAATTGAGAGGCAGTGCTATAGGCTATTGTACTGTGGGCTCTATGCTGTATGTCACTGGTGAAAGGCTGAAGTCTATAGAAATCTTTTATTAATGGCAGCGAGCCTGGTGTGTACTGTAACACTCCTTAGATGATCAGACCCTCTGCGCAGATTAGCATTCCTCTTAATTAGACCAATTTGTCAGCGATAATGGTGGTAATTTTACCAAATGTAGCAATTAATGTTTGGCCAATTTGTCTTCTCTTTAAAAGCCACTTCACTACTTCAGTCATTGTATCATCACAGGTGGGGATAAATATGTAAACGTGTAACAATGCTTCATGGCAATGAGTAAACCTGTAACAATGTTTTGTGGCATAAAATAAATGTGTAACCACGTTTTAGTGGCAATTAGTAAATGGGCAAACATGTGCACACAATATTTAGTGGCAATAAGTCAATATTAAAGAACATTTAGTTAAAATAAGTACACCTGTAACAATGTTTAGTGACAATAAGTAAACTTGTAACAATATTTAGTGACAATAAGTAAACCTGTAACAATGTTTAGTGACAATAAGTAAACCTGTAACAATGTTTAGTGACAATAAGTAAATTTGTAACAATATTTAGTGACAATAAGTAAACTTGTAACAATATTTAGTGATAATAAGTAATAAACGTGTAATCATTTTTAGTTGTAATAAGTAAACTTGTAACAATGTTTGGTGGTAACAAATATATATGTAACAATGTTTAGTGTTAAAAAGTAAACGTGTACCAATGTTTAGTAGTAACAAATGTGTAACAATGGATAGTGGTAACAATTAAATGTGTAACAATGTTTAGTGACAACAAGTAAATGTGTAACAATGTTTACTTCTTGGGTCCTGGTACAGACTATATTATTATTATTATTATTATTTCCAAGAGTGTGTGTTTACAACCTGCTACTTTGTAACTGCAATCAGAATGAAACTTTGTGCTTATGATTAGACAGACTTGTGGCTGTGCGATCGGTGTTAAATATTCTTACAGTCTTTAGCCAACAATCAGATTTATAAAAACTAGAGGCAAAGTAGGTGAAATACCAATATAAACACAGGGGGGAAAGTCTGGAGATATTTCCGAGGATTAAATATATATCATATCTGTAATGCAGTAAAATGTCATTAACAACTAATGTACTGTTATATGAATGGTGATATGTTCATATAGAGATATGATAAGATTGTACAACCTACCCAGCTCCCATTAAAGGCATCGGTTAACGGTGATTTCTTTATTCCTTAGAGATTTGTCCTGGGTAAGTTTTTGAGATATTTTTCTTCCCAATGTTAAATCCATGAAATATTGTCTTTATGGAACTTAATTACCCGCACAAAAGTTTCAAGGCAGTTTGCTTTACGGGAGAGCTGAGAAACGCACATTGTCAATTTGCATTCGTCTTGATCTTTACAGTAAGTGACAATTGATCTCCAGATTGCTAACCACTTGTCAGTGTTGTGGGAGGTAAATAAGGGATTTTATAATAAATTCATAAAATAATGAACACTCTGCTGAGATAATTGGATAAACTTTTTCTCTGCTTGGAAAGAACCATTAAACCAAGTTATGTTTTCAAAAAATGAAGCTGGAAGCAGCTAATATTTCAACTGTTCCATAGATTCGCTCTAGGAAATAATACCCAGTTAAGCTATTGTTTCTGGTTTTCTATGTTCAAGCTATAATAGTAAAAACAGGGCATCGAGCAATCAGTGGATTTAACTATTTCAGTAGAAATGCAGAATTAGGTGTTTGCCTAAATGTCAATGGGGTGTAGATCCAGCGCAGGTTTAAGCATTTGCCTTGGATTTACCAGTAGGTCAAGGACATTTATATATAACATTAGCTACTAGGCTGATTTAATATGTGAGCAGGACATTGGCACTATACTAGAGCTATGGCATTGGTTGGGGTGATTGGCATGAGTTAAGTGCTAGCTGGGATAAATAAAGAAGTGCATGTGATCTAGGTAAAGGATGAAGGGACAATGATAGAATGAGTTGTAGACTCAGGGTGCTGGGCAGAGATGATACAGGCTAGTTAGTATGAGCAGAAACTAGAAGTCATAGGGGAAGGAGATTGAAGGGTTAAAGGTTAGGTGATGGTTTATTGAGTGAGGAGGAGCTGAGAGAATCCCAGAACATACACTGACTTTAATAATGTGAAGAATCAACTTAGATAAAGAATTAAATCTAAAAATAAAAGTGGAACACAATCAGACAACATACTATTTACAACACTGCCGTAAAGTGTGGGTGTGTGTGGGGAGGGGGCAGTAAAAAAAAATCGACAGTAAGTGGTTACATCACTAAGACAACTTCAATGCCTGCATTTAGAGCAATAATGAGGATAACTGCCCTATATGGAGGATGTGTGTGTACCAGGTGATTAAAACAAGGCAGGGATAGAAAGAATATAATGCTAATTTAGGGATTTGGGAGTATGATGCTATTGGCTACTTACTACTATTGAGAGACTGAGAACATAGATAGATCTGCTGAAGACACCAAGGGGTTAGTCTATGTGCTTCCAAAACTCCCACCCCATCAATCTTAGATTTTACCACTAGAGTGACTCTCTTTTACTCACCCTACAGCAGAGTCTCCTATCCTGCTATTTCTGACTTAACTTGTTAAGTGAAGAAAGGATTTTCCCATCATCCTGTGGACAGAATGAGGCAGCTTTCTGTTAGGATGTGCAGTAATCATGGCTATAAAATAATGGTAATCAGTGTTCAATATCTCCTAACAAACTAAAGTGCTCACAACACTGACTGTATGTATTTTTCAAGATTTAGGACTTTGTAATTGTAATTTTTGCAAGATGAAAAAGCCAGTGTCTGTTCACTTGTGTTTGTATTGCTTTGCATTTCTGCGCCACAATTTGCAGAATAATCACTTCATTAGTTCATAATTGTGCTGGAAAAATATTTCAAGCAAATACAGGCAAAGTCCAGTATTGTGGCTTCTCAAAAAAATTTATTGGATAAATATGTCTCTAGCCATAATAAAATGCCTGGTACTATCAGGAGATGTATTATCATGTTTTTGGAAAGGATAAATAGAGTTTTATGTGATATAATGGCTTTCAATATGTTATCAAACTGGTTGTTAAGTCGCTGTTAAAACATGACCCGGATAAGGCATTAGAGTGCAAGCCAAGGGTTTCTGCCAAATAGATAGCATTTACACACAAAATCAAAAAGCAAATGTATAAGTAATGCTCATGGGAAAGTAGAAGGATACATGTTAATCAGTCATTTATACTGCTGTGGCCATCTGTGCATCCAGAAATGCTGGTTTACTAATATATGCTGCGCTGGTAAAAAAAAACATGCGTCACCAATCCCTATGCAACTTACCTGTTCCAGCCGCACAAGTGTTAAACGTGAGTGTGCACATGTGTGAATGCTTGCTGTCACGTATTCAATGGGTGAAAAAGCATCAATTGGGCGCAATTTAATAAACTCTGAAAAGCCTGATTTCACTTTTCCGAGTGTATTCCCACAAGATCTCGGAAGTTTCTCACAGTAAATATCACAAGATTTTTTCGATCGATAGTTACCGACAGAAACTTTTAAGGGGGAATTCAGGATAGTCCGAAGTGAGGTGTGGAGTGTTTGCCTCACTCGGACTGACTGATCTGCGCTCGCTGATGTCCTGCACGCGGACATCAGCGAGCGTATTAAAAGGCAACTCTTTTGCTCTCGCCGAGACTGTAATCCCTTTAATGCGCTCACTGATGTCCGCGTGCAGGACATCAGCGAACGCAGATCAGTCAGTCCGAAGTGAGGCGAACACTCTGCACCTCACTTCGGACTATCCTGAATTCCCCTCTTAATTTTTTCAATCTGGATTATTCAATAGAAAGGTAGCCATACTAGTAATGTAAAGTATGGCTACCTTTCCATTGAAAAGTTTCAGTCGGTAAATATTGATAGAAAACATCGAGCAATTTTTACCGCATGAACACCCCAGATGTTCTTGGGATAAACTCGGAAAAGCAAAATCGTGCATTTTTGAGTTTATTAAATTTCGCCCAAAGAATGGGGCCAGAGAGGAGGAGCCACAAATGAGTGTTCGCACTGAATTGGGTAAATACAATAGAAAATTGCATCCCAGCCTTAATTTGCCAGCATATTTTTGGGATGCACTTTTCTTAAATACGCTGGCGTATTTATGCCAGTGTGAACCTGGCCTGATTGGTTATCACATCTCCAAATTCTGCTGTGATTCCATTAACAATAACATTCCATTAACCATTTGCAATCTGAGACATAATCCTCTGTCCCTAAGAAAAAAAAAAAACCTACAATAGCTTCCTCATTCAAATACTATTAGTGTTATGGACACACAAATGGATTGTCCTAATTACTTAGTGCCACTTGGTAATCTCTAAAGGGTTTTACCATTTGGGGAAGTCAGTATCCTTTTTTAGAGCTGTTAAGATCTTTGATTAAAATTTAAAACTTATCTATATTTTAACAGTTTTAAAGCTTGCTGCAAATTTCACTTCAAAAAGATATGTTCAGAAGAGAGAACAGCACTAAGTGTCTCTCTCTGTAATATTAGGGATGATGGGAAACCTCCTGTTATAGGTTTTGGAGTAACACTCTGTCCCAAGCTTTTTGTTTATTTGATGGACACAACTGACTAATAATACCAAGCTATTCTTCCTCAACTGTCCACTGTCCATATAATAGATAGATTTTTTTAAATGGATGACATTATAATAAGAATGTCTAAACCTTTAAAGGAACACTATTTACCTCTGAATTAAAGTGCTACTGACAGTAGCGCAAATAGATCTACACTGCAAGATAAACAATGTCCATTACTGTGCTTCTTACCTTGATAATTGAGCAGTAATATTGCTATGAGTCCTGCGGGGCCCACTATATTGTCAGTAGCACTAACATGTATAGAGTACATATAATTTACATATTTTACTGCATTGTCTTCAGTCTTCTCAATTACTGCATTTCCAGAGGTCCAGTGCAGTGCCGCAGGAACCAGTGGGGAGGTGTGTCTCTCCAGCAAGTACTGACGTTTACCTGGTAAGACACACTACCAATTGGTTACTGCAGTACTGCATATGACCACTGGCTTCACAGGCTGGGGTCACACTAGCTGATTTTCAGCTGAGCTGGAAAAATAGTCTTCATTGTTTCCTGTGGGATAATCTACGTAGGTTATTGTGTTTCCAAGATAGAAAATAATGAAGGTCCTTCACAAAAGTTTAAGGCAGGGATGGCCAGCTTTTTGGGCTCAGGGGTGTCAAAATTCATAAAAAAACCAAGCTTAACTTGGGTGGTGTGTCACTTCGAGAAAAATCCATAATCTTTTTAAGGTGGGACAATTCATCTACTGAGAGCACGGCACAAACTGCACCATGATACGTGTCAGCAAAAACATCTTGGCGTGTCATCTCTAACTCGCGTGTCATAGGGTAGCCATCACTGGTTTAATGCCTCCTTTTTGTTCCTACCCGAATTTCCCCTTTAAAAAGTTACTACTTTTAACATACTGTATACAGAGAAGCCTGCAGTTTATAATGAACACAGAATATGAATTAAATATATAGAGAAAGACTTCATATGTGGGTGCCTTTCTAAGCTTAGAGCCTTAGGGTAGTGCCTTTTTGTCCTAATAGACAAAGCAGCCTGTTACTTGTAATCATGGAAAGCGTTTATAAAACATACTCAATAAGGAATTACTGAAACACTTGCATGTCACAGTTTATGAGCAACTGTACTTATTAGATTGTGTAGTGCACCTGAGCTGATCAAGCATACACAATGCACATTCCAATCTGAGCCAATCAAAAACTTTGAAGAGTCAAAGGTGTGAAACGACATGTGTACAATAGAATCCTTTTTAAGACCAAGGACCCACTCTGCATTTTGTAGGAGATTTTTCACATGTGGCAAAACCTAAAACCACCTGCTGTCAGGATCAGCAATCTCTTCCATTGAGATACCAGCTTTACCACCTTACCCGGGGGGGGGGGGTTATTGACTAAAGTGGTAATTCATTTGCTGAATTTTCAAACAGTGGATTCCCCTAGCAAATACATGACTGCGACAAATTTCCCGTTGTAAAGTTGCGGCCGCGACAATTTTACAGTTGCGACAATATTTCCATAGTAAAATCACAACTGCGACAATATTCTCATTATAGAGCACCGACTGCGACAATGGCAGCCTATTGCGACTGTCTTTAGCTGGTGAACTCACACCTTTACGCAACAATTCGGATTTTAGCAAATAACCTCCCCAGGTGTTTTATCATGGAAAGATGGTAAAAAAAAATGTTGTAGTAAAATTCCTTTTAAGAGAAGTTGCTATTAGTGTCTCAGGTAAGTCAATGGGGGGAAGGGGCTTGCTGAGGCGGTTTGCTTGTGGTTGTGATTGTTTTACCACATGTGGGACATCTGGTACAGCAATGTAGAATTGTATCTATATGAACAGTATTGCATTGTAACTAAGACCTTATAGCTATCCAGCTAACTTATATCCTCTTATAGTTCTATTAGGAACCTTGCTGATGATGGTACGTCATAAACTGAATAAACTGATCAGCTAAAAGTGGCACACTGTTTCAGTGGTTTTCTGTTTTTATTGTTTTATGGTCACCTTCAATTTCAATATCGTTTTAAAAGACTCCATAGGAAGTAATGCCTAGCAGGCTGGGGCTTTAGACATAAGTTTTTACACTGATCATCTGAGGAGGAAGTAAGTGAGAGAGGAGGGTCTCTGTGAGAAAGAGGCCGTACATTAAAAAACACTGAAAATCAGTTAAAGAAAATATGCTGGAAACATAAGTCATTTAACAGGGAGAACCAGTTGGGCGAATAACTGTTCCTTTAAGGGTTGTTTGACATAGCCGTATGGCTTTATGTAAACTACATAGAGTACAGCAAAGGCTATGAAGTATCTGGATATATTTTTTGAGGACATACAAAGATGATCAAGTATGAGACTACAGTGCTTTCTCCCACGCCTTTATTCAAAATGTTATGCAAGATATAGAGTATTTAAAGGAACTTAAATAGTTGCTCAGGAAAATGTATACAATCATTTACTTTAACTCCCTCAGCTGCCTAAGCTGAAATGAAGAGGTAAGTCTAAATTTCTTCACAGATAAAAGAAACTGCTTGCAACAAAGCCATGTCTATCAGAGAACATCAGAGAGTTTTCCATTACTTGATGTTGAACAGCAAGATTGATAAATTACTGTGTAGATTTGAGCAATTCCTGAACTAGAACTTTCTCTTAAGAAATGTGGTGAGCCTAAAAAAAAAATCACAGGTTAGCTGTTTAAATGAGATGCCAGCTTTATCCATCATGCATTGCTTTAGCTGCTATTAAGCTAAAACCCCATATGCCCCCTGGCAGTTGAATGCTGGGAAATGTAGTTCAACAAAAGCTGGATTTGATGTAGATTATATGTTCACTTCATCCACTGAAGAATGCAGTAAGAAGAAAATGAAAAGAATAAAATTGAAGATATTGGTTAGTAAGTATATGTTTCTGCAACATTCATAAATCATAAAAATGATATATACCCTGTAACTGCTGTCCAAATTATCAGTATAAACTACATTTTATTTCCATTCATCTTTTAGACTACACATGCTTTAAGCTGATAGCAGAGACCTCATAATAACATTAGCATGAGATGTTGGTATACAGCTATCAGATAATTTGCACAAGAATTGCAAATAAGGGGCAATATTTGAATTGAATATAAGTGCATGAACCAATAAAGCAAGTTAACAAAACTTCTGACCCTTTCTGCTTAGCAACATTATCCAAAAAGCAATACTAAAAAAAGGTAGTACAAGGTTATTCATACTGAAAAATAATTAGAATTATTTACTGAATTGAGTACACAATTATTACTAATGTGCATGTGGCAAAGTGCTTAAAAGACTAAGGGGGGAATTCAGGATAGTCCGAAGTGAGGTGCGGAGTGTTCGCCTCACTTCAGACTGACTCATATGCGCACGCTGATGTCCTGCACGCAGACATCAGTGAGCGCTTTTAAGAGATTCCAGTCTCGGCGAGGCAAATCTTTTGCTCTTTTGTCCGCGTGCAGGACATCAGCGAGCGCATATCAGTCAGTCCCAAGTGAGGCAAACACTTTGCACCTCACTTCGGACTATCCTGAATTCCCCCCTAAGAGGGTTATTCACTAATTGTTGTGTATAGGTGCGAATTTGCCAGATAAAGACAGTTGAAATAGGCTGCTACTGTCGCGTCTTTATAATGAAAATATTGTCACAGTCGCGACTTTATTATGGGAAAATTGTCGCAATCTTAACATATAAAAATTGTTGCGACTTTACAATGGGGAAATTGTAGTGGATTTGCTATGGGAATCTGCTGTTTGCGAGTTTGACAGTCGAATTCGCACCTTAGTGAATAACCCCCTAAATGCATTTATATAGAATTCACAGCACCTACACTGTTTACATATGTATTATGTATATATTTTATATAGGTTTCAAGTATATTTAGAAATATTAGAACAATGTAAAACCCCAGTAATAGTGTTGAAACTTCTCTCCTGAATGTAATGAGATGAAATGATATAGTTATATGATACATTACACTCAGTGAGGTCTTTAATAGGCTATAAAAACCCAATCTATATAATTACTTCTTGGTAAGTGTCTCCATTCTGGGTTTTATTTGCAGGGAGGGGGGTGGGGAAAGGAGAATACACCGCTACTAAGCTTACAAGATGGAGGTGTATAAGTTACTAACACAGGTGGTGCTGGGCACACTTTGAAAAATAGAAAACAGAGACAGAAAGTGTGAGTACCCATACAACTCCTCTAATTACATACTACTCAGGAGGCATGATTCTTCATTTAACTCAGAGCAAAGAAGGTGTCAGTCAGTTAAAATGCCAAACTTTATTAGTTTATGATTAAAATGAGTCAAAAAGAAAAATCATTAAAACCTATATTAGATTATGTAAATTAACAACTCCCATATGAGAACAATATATTGATGCGTGTTTCTCCCGTAAATAGGGGCCTTTTCTAGATAGTGATATTGACCGCTAATAATCTCTTAAAAGGGGTTATTCTCTAAAGTCCGAATTCAACAGTCTAATTCTCAAGCAGCGGTTCCCATAGTAAATCTGCAACTGCGACAATATTCCAATTGTAAAGTCGCGACTGCAACAATTTTAAAGTTGCACCTGTGACAATATTCTCATTATAAAGATGTGACTGCCTTTAGCTGGCGAATTCACACCTATACGCGACAGTTCAGACTTTAGAGAATAACCCCATTAATGTGAGTAAGTAGGTCTATAGTAAGAAATTGAAGTTTCAGCGTAACACAGTTAATAGTGGGTTAAAAAGTGGCTATTGTTCAAAGCACTAGCATATACAGTACTTCAACTGTTTGCTGGATTATCCACCCTGTTCAAAGATAAGAGCACTTATTCAATAGCACTTTAAAGATATGCTTCTGATCAATTTTTGAAGTTAATCATTTGAAATAATGTTGCTATCTCTCATTAACCCAATTTAGTAAGGTCCCTCAATTGCTGAAATTATCATCTTAGTGCAGAACAGCTTAATTCTTAAAGTGCATTCTGGGTTTTAGTGATCTTCCAGGGGCTCTCTGAGCCTACATGGATGTCAGGTGGTTAGAACTTAACGTTGCTGGTGAACTATAAGGATTTACTAGGTGTTTGAAACAAAAAGTCCAACCGTGCCTGCCAGCTGCACTGCATTCTGGGATGGTTGGACTCTGAATACCCTGGAAAGCCAAGTTTTCTAGAAATTGTCCAGAAGAGTGCTTAGTTTAGATATAGCTAGCAATGGGAAAGGAAGTACTGTCCTGACAAAACCTTTGACAGAAAAACCATGTGAGCAATGGTTACTGAAGTTACATCCCAAGGTTACCCTATGATGAAGGAAAGGTAATTTTAGGGAAACCAGTGAGTCTGTAAGGATTGAGTATGTTGTATTACATGGTATTTTGCATTAGATTTACTGTCCTGTTTGATTTAATTCCAAGACTGTTAACTTATCCACCAGTGTTTTGAAGGTCTATAGTGAGTAAAGCTAACACAGAGCAGCTTGTACTCCACAGTGTACACACTGTATTAATTCAATATTTATATATATATATATATATATATATGTTAAGATAGAGTTGTTGTGTTAGTCCACAGATGCAAAATGAGTATTGCAATACTTGGTGATAGCTTTTTTATTGGACTAACATTCGCTCTCGAAGGCTTGTCTGTTTAAAACGACGAATGTTAGTCCAATCTTCCTTCATCAATATCAATTTCAGTATTTTATATATTCAGTATCAAGAGTATTGCTTGTGACTTGATGAAGTGAGGGCAGACCTCTTGAAGGCTTGTCTATTTAAAGCAAATTTACAGTGGGGAAAAAAAGTATTTAGTCAGTCACCAATAGTGCAAGTTCCACCATTT
>WMED01004364.1:0-20826 GCA_019650415.1 Pipa parva
AGTCACAGCATGAGCTGTGCTGTAATTAGCCGTCTCCCAATGCTTCCCCCGATGCTTCTTCACAGTGCTAGCTGACTGGCCCTGTTACACCTCGGGTGTTTCAGGGCTTAAACATTATCACATTCAGTGCAGGGGGCCAATGAGAGCGCTCCCCGCAATGAGTGTGTTGATGTATGAGGCCGGGGAAGGAGAAGGAGCTGCGCGCTGGCATCTTTGTCAGCCAGCACACTGTGCAGGAGGTGTTGGGGGAAGCATTTGGAGCCGGCTAATTACAGCACCGCTCAAGCTGTGACTGTAATCAATCTGCTCAGTATAAGGTAAGTATTTTAACACTTGTTTTTTTATTTTTTGACTTTAGTACTCCTTTAAAATAAGATATTTGCAGTGTGCATAGGGATTTTCATAGGTTTTTTTTTTTAAAGTCCGGCCCTCCATCGGTCTGAGAGACAGTGAACTGGCCCCCTATGTAAAAAGTTTGGAGACCCCTGCTATAGAGTACAACATTTTCCTGCAAGTTAAACAGCTTGTTTTTCTTACTTAGAACAGGTTGAAGCAGTGACAATTGTGGGCATTCTATCTTTCCTTGGAACAGAATTGTAGTTTACATAATCCTCTAAGAAATGTTTAGGTTTACCAAACTAGTGTTGGTCTGGCACAGTTCACACAGCTGACTTGTTTCCATTAAATTGACTCTTTTAAAGAAGAAAGTTGCTGTTTATACCTCAGTAATATGTTTTAAATGGGAAATGCAGACTCCCCTCCAGCCTGCTTGACTGTAGTTCTATAAGGATAACATAGTTTGCAGAGTATTTCATTTCCCCTTTGTGAAATGCTTCTACAAAAAAAACTTAAATACCTTTATAAGGCATACACTCTTTTTTTCAGTTTACTCCTATTTGTTTGTTTCCCCTGTCGATTTTAGATTGACCCCAGTATAGGGGATAAACCTAGAAAGCAGAGCATACCAGAGGTAGATAATTAAACATTTCTCACAAGACCAGCAACACCAGAAAAAAACAAACTTTGCTTTGGCATGGCATTTATTCCTATACTGCACTTCCCAAACTGGTAAAGTTAAATTCCTGATTTGTATAGTTTGGTGTTTATTTTTCCTTTCATTGTTAAGCCAGGGCCAGAATGGCTAATTGTAATTGAGCGGGAAATATATTGTCTATGATTTCCTATGGGATCATTCTCAGAAGCTGTTTTATTTTGCAGCATAGACAATAATGAGCCTAATTAAAATTAGCTCGGCTACAAAGTAGCAAGTGTGACCCCAGCCTCAACTGTTAATTATATAAACCCCCTTTCTTCCCATTGTTACTGAGGCAACTTTTGTTAGGGACAACTTAAACCAGTCAAAAAAAAGATAAATATTTCAGCTTCCAGAAATACATTTTCTTCAAGTGCTGCATAGGAATAACAGCCATAACAATTCAAATGACATTTTTTTTCTTTTGTTGGCGTTCCTTGAAAATAATTTGGGGAAAGTGGAGATTCTAGATCAGGGGTTGGGCAAATGTTTAAGCCATCGGGCCGCATGAACCGGCCCGATGGCTTCAGAGGGCCGGGGGCATGCCTAACGTGCTGATGCCTATGGTGCTGGGCCACACACCCATTTTAATATTGTCCCACAGGCCGGATTCGGCCCGCTGGCTGTAGTTTGCCCACCCCTGTTCTAGATAATGTGTTTTTCCTGCTTTTGCCATGTATTAAAAGGGCTTGCAAGTCTGCAGTGATGAAAGCTAATTGTATCCCTTGAATCAAGTATTCCAGGGTTGCTCAGGATGCTTTTTTTTCTGACTATCTAGGATTTAAAAATGCAATCTGTGGAAGTTCGTTTATTGTGTAGCTTGTTTTATAAAACAGGTTGTGCTATGTGGCCCAAAGAGGAGCTGGAAAGGATATCATCCTACTTTATTAAACATTGCAACTTTCTTCTAAGCACAAAAAAGTACTGATAGTATTTTAACATTATTAACTGTCATGGAGTATGTTAGCATTATTGTCAAGGTTTTTGTCATTTATATATTTGTGCTTATAATTTAATTTGAAAAACATATAATTTTTTGGCATGCATGTGGTGTTTCCCTTTCTATTTTTACACCAAAACAATTATTCCAGTCTTTTTTGTGACTAATATAAAACTATTGTTGTAATTTTTGTGTAATCACACAACCAATTTGCTTTTATCACTGCATCTTGGAGAAAGTTTTTAGGATCATCCCAGTACCCAAGGCAGTAGACCTGTTCACATGTTAAAAAAAAGATGTAACCATAGTACTTGAAAATTAATCTACTATTGAAGACCTGCTGTAGAACAAAAATGTAGTAATTTTATACAATTCTTGTTTTGTTTTGTTTTTTATAATTACCTGTTGCAACTTTATATTGCAACTCTATATTCAACTCTATACCTAAATCTCACTTGATATACATTGTATTTTTAGTGACAATAAATATCTATTCTATTCTATATTTGGAATCAAATGGATGTTTGTTAGGGTTGTGGAAATCTTCTGTCAGTGATACCTCATTATGAGTGTGGAATCTTCAGTACAGGGGTGTAAACTCAAATACACAGTGGGCCAAAATTACAAATCATGTCAAATATAGCAAATGTTCAGTGGTAGTCCCATACAATGTTGTGTTTTTTTTAACCTTCTGTCTAACAGATATATTTATTGTAGTAGGAAAAATAATGCAGTTGTGAAGCAAGAAGCCTTATTTTGTTTAAAAAAAAAAAAAAAAAAAAAAAACCTAGTCCTGTGCTCAGAGTAACTCTATTATCTATGGATCATCAGACAGTAAGTTGTATGTCTTGATATCCTTCTTATAGATACCCCAAGTATCACTGCTAAATTAATAAGTGAGCAAAAGGATGACAAAGAGAAGAGAAACCACGAAGAAAAAGAAAAAGCAAAAGCAGAAAATGGTTTTCAGGATAATTATAGTGTAGTTGTTGCTTCTGGTAAGTGCACAATATATAAAATATATTTAATTGTTTTGTTAAAGGACCATTAACTCCAAACAATGTGCATTTCTTTTGTGAGTGGGCATAACAGCAACTCTTTTATACAAAACATTCAATACCAGGGATACACAAGCATTTGTAAAGCTGTACTTTTACCCCTTTTGTGTTGTAGCATTGTTACTTTCCATGAAAAATGTAATGATCTGTAAGTTCCTCACCAGAAGCAGCCAGCATGCTACATGTAGTATTTCTCCTGCCATACACTTCTGTAGTGGTATGTTATGAGACCACAAAATACCGGGGGTAAAATCTCATAACCCCCCTCCTCCAACTGTCTTGAATTCCATGGGACAGTCCTGTTTTTTTGACATTAGGTACAAATTTGCACTGAATATGTAATCTCAAGCAACCAATTATCTATTATCTTATCCGTTTATTGTAGTTGTAATAACTAAACAGTGTTTAGATGCCATGAGTGATCACACCAGTGCAAGTTTGCACTTGAGTTTATGAATTTCCTTTTAAATGTTCAATATATACATAAAAGTATATAGAGCATTTTTTGTGTTTCTGACCTTTTACATAGCATCACACACAAATGTACTAATGCTGTTTATTTTTAGATTAATTACTGTACTTGCAGAAAAAGTGATCAACTAAAAAAAAAACAAAAGCCATTGTATTTCCTGGTGTTCAAGACCTTCCTGGCAGTGACAGATTCCTATCCTATTTTATGGCTAGGATTCTAGATTGTCTCATGTTTAGAGCAATATATGCAAACAATCCAGGAAAGTTAAATAAAAATAATAATAAATCACACATGAAAGGTTTGACTTTTTTCTGATTCTGAAGATGGCACTGCTGACTGGAAGGCCAGAATATATTTTGCCAGAATCAAAGGCTAGTTGAAACCCTATAAAACAAACCAGACCTTTAGGGAGTGTTTGTGTCGAATAAGTTCAGTAGAAAAGCGCATCCTGAAGATACACCAGCCTGAATTTGCTGCAATATTTTCAGGACGCACCTCTCTAAAAATGCAGCACATTTATGCGCTAGTCTGAACCAGGCCTTAAAAAAAAAATCTACTGTGAAAACTTAATGTATAAAGTAACCACCTTATTACACAGCACTATTTAGGCTTGTGGAAACAATTAAATCATATTATAAAATAATGGGGTAACTATGTGATGAACTGTCATATCCTGTTAATCCTAAAAATAGCAATTGTGTATGAACACTTGGGGTTATTCACTAAGGTGTGAATTTGAATGTCGAATTCTCAAATAGCGGATTCCCATAGCAAATCCACGACAATTTCCCCATTGTAAAGTTGCGACAATTTTTTAAAGTTAAGATTGCAACAATTTTCCCATAATATAGTTGCGACTGTGACAATATTCTCATTATAAAGACGCGATTGCGACAGTAGCAGCCTATTGTAACTGTCTTTATCTGGCGAATTCGCACCTATACACAACAATTCGGACTTTAGTGAATAACTACCTCATACTTTATTAATTCTGTAAATACTAATAAAAAGTATAAAATGATTATATCTGTCTGCTACATATTATGCATTACAAAGTTTTGAATACTATTAATGCTGTAGTGCTTATTTAAAATAAACTTTCATATTAGATTTTACCATATTATTTTCAGTATAGAACACTGTATATGTCACTGTCCAAAATATTAAGCCACTTCCCACCAAAAACAAAGTTTTTTGTATAATTGTGAATAATAATTCTATTGCAAAGAAGTAGAGACTGAGCCAAGAAAGTAATATTATTAATATGCTGTGTTTTTAGAATAGAAAATGTTTATTGTTAGTTATTGTTTTTATTGTGATTGTGCAATAATTTTTATTATGATTCTAATAATTAATGGATGAATTTAAGTTCCCTTATAGGTGTAAAGGAACAATAAAGCCTTTAAATAAAGAGCTTTCTATTTATTGGCCACCTTGTAATAAGTTCAACAAGTGCTAAAAATACAGATTCAGGCTTAATGATTTTGTAGAATAGTCAGCAATAGGAGAAAAACCAAGCAGTTGGAGCAGAGGATTTCACCTAATACTAGCCTCCTCTCCCTTAGTCAAGGGTTTTGCTCACTATCAGATCATGCTTTCCCCTCCTGAAACCAATAAAAATTTACTTTCATTTGCTTCAGGAAACTTAGTGCAAGGCAGCTTAAAACTGCACAGAGTCAAAAGCTACTTACCGTATATACTCGTGTACAAGTCGAGGTCAGTTTTTGGGCCAACAATTATGAAATTTGCTATGACCCATGGATAAGTCGAGAGTTTTGTTAGCATAACATACGATCAAAACTGACCAGCTGCAGTGAATCGTCAGTTAACATTTATTTTCTGTTCTCAAATGAAAATGTTTCAAACTGAATAACAGCAAAGCAACAAGTTATTCAGAATGCCCCTGTAAATTGTCCTATAACATTGGCAGCTAAACAGTTACCCTTTAATAGTAAATGAAGGGTAATTAGTACATGTGGGTTTCAGATAAGGACAATGCTAAGGGGTTTTAGTCCTGGTGTTTTCCTTTCACTGTGGGAAGATTAAGGAAATTAGACTCTAATGATCTGATTATACTTACCCCCCACTGTCATTCGCTGCCATGGTAACAGCTGGCTGGGGTGCCTGTCAGGACCACCATCAGGAAGTTTCGCCTCACCAGCAGACTGTGATGTGTCTATAAACATGTGGTACCAGCTCCTGCAGCACCGAGCCTAATTCAACAGCTGATATGAAAGGCAGCCAGGTCACAGAAGGAACTGCAAATAAGCAGTTCCGGCATTGCAGTAAAGGGGCTCACTAGTACCTGCTCCAACCCTGCCTTCCCATGCTCCAGTGTAGTTCGGAACACTAAAGAGTGCTGCTTTGAATAAACAGGAGCCTACATTGGTATAGCAGCAATACAGTGCAAAGACACCTTCCCAATCAGACTAGTCACAGAAAAACTATATCCGCTCCACTCCCACCTCCTAACCCAAGCTCCGCCTCTCGCCCTAGCAGGGAGTGAGCGACTAGAGGACAGACTAATAAGGAGGCGTCCCCTGTCTGCAGCCACATACTCCTAGACAGCCAGTCGTATGGCTCTGGGCAGGTCTTCTCTCAGCTCCCCCCTCCCTTACGGTTTATTGAGAGTTACGGTATATGAAGAAATCCAGTTCAGAGGGATAGTGAGAGTGCGGTGGCAATAGGGATAGTTATACTAGAGCACGGTGGAAGGAGCATCCTGCTATCTCCAAGCGATGTATCTGGGGATTTGTGGCAGCTGGCAGTGCTTGTGCGGGAGGCACCGATTTAGCTCTGACATATAATACTGGCCTATCTGCAGCCATGGTGCCTGTATAGAAATCCTGTCTCGGAGCTGCGGTTCCCCAGCCTGAGCTCAAATGCCGCCTCTGCCACTTCCCGAGTGACTGCACCTTAGACACGCCTCCGAAAAGCTTTTTTTTTTCTGAGTACCGTAATTACTCGTGTATAAGTCGAGTATACTATTTTACATGATTTTTTTGGTTTAAATTTCTCGACTTATACACGAGTATATAAATGCTGATCAAGAGTAATAGCACAGAGGTAAGGGCTAAGACTAGCTGATAACTTCTGCTCTAACTGCTTGTTTCTTCTTCTATTGCTCAGACTATTCTGCAATATCGGAAAGCATAATCCGGTTATGTTAACATTTGCTCTGCTTAAAACTAAGTGGTTAATAAATGGAAAGCATTTTTTTTTTTTTTTTACAGGCTTTAGTGTCCCTTTAAGATTGAAACAAGCATTTTGCATTTCACCAAATTTGTCTGTTCTGCCACTAGGTGCCAGTTTAGAACAACGCATTCTGTTCATCTTCATGTGTTCATCCATGATCTTATATGTGTTTTTTCAGTTTGTGTTGTTTTTTGGTGGTTTTTGTTATGGGGCATGGAAGCACGGTGTTGCAAACAAGACAAAGAAAAAATATCCCAAGACCATTATGAACTATCATAATGACAGCAGAAAATAATATATAAAGTTCTTCAATTAAGATAAATAGATTTTAATATCTACCAGTTTAAAAGAAAT
This sequence comes from Pipa parva, assembly GCA_019650415.1. Lineage (NCBI taxonomy): Eukaryota > Metazoa > Chordata > Amphibia > Anura > Pipidae > Pipa > Pipa parva. The sequence continues at coordinate 7,053 of WMED01004364.1, forward strand.
GCAGAAGCCATTATTGTATACAATTCAATCTAAACAACATGGAGTAGTGTGCCTCAATGCACCTCAGAAATTGCAGGTAGAGCAGGAAATAATACCTGGCTTAAAGCATGTTTATTAAGTGGACTAGGCTCCCGATTAACAGTGAAAATTCATTTTATTTACGTTTAAATTCTCACTATTAATTTGATTGTAGACTACTTAATAACCTGATTATTCATTTTTATTTCTTGCCTCTGCAGCCTTTATTGGAGTTTTAATAATCATTTTGTGAGATGTATATATCACATAAACTGTATATAAAGTGTGTGTGTAGATGTGTTTGCCCAAGGGGTCTTTAAAGAAAAATCAGAGATTTTTCTACCTCTTAACTTCTCCATACCACAGGCCACCTTTCACTCAACTAAGAGTTCCCAGAATTCCATTCTCAACATGCCTACAATATCCAGTTGATATTTTCAATCCTATAGAATCTGACAATGATGTGCATGTGGAAAGTTTTGAATAGTAATAACACTGTTCCCCAGTGTCTGATCAATGTAGTTTCTTTATTTTTTTAAGAGTTTAGGGTTCATGTGTCTCTCATTTTTATATTTTCATTATATATTAAAGTGCACCTGTCACCTCAAAACTCTAATACTAATTTAGGATCTACTAATGAAATAATCATTTTTGTAAATATACAGTATATGTATTTTTAAGAAATCTACTTTTATACAGCGTTTCTCTGTCATCTTCCTTGTCAGCCTGCCTTTTCTTTCCTGAGTTGGATGGGTGGGGCTAAATGGTGACCGACATTAAAGTTCCTTTAATCAGATCCCTTAAATCAAGATCTAGCGGGGATCTGATTGGAAGAGCTATAATGTCAATCATCATTTAGCCCCACTCACCCGACACTCAGTAAAGAAAAGGCAGGCTGATGGGGAAGATGTCAGAGAGAAACGCTGTATAAAGGTATATTTTTTAAAATACATATATATTTACAAAAATGTTTATTTCATTAGTAGAACCAAAATTAGTATTAATTTTGAGGTGACAGGTGCACTTTAAATTATATGTAACTGATGGCAGGTTCCTTTTTATCTATTTTATACATAGATACTGTCTAAATTTTGGACTGTAGGTGCCCATTTAATAGTGGATTGGGAAGGGGAAAAAGTGCAGCTGAGGTACAGAGAATTTGATTACTGTATTTATATGGCATATACTAGACGCAGACCTGGGCATTGTACAGCTCGTGGGCCACATACGGTCCTCCAACCGGCCCACCCGAGCATGCAGAAAGGGGCGGGCATGGCCAACCGCCATAGGTGCTGGCAACCTAGGCACACAACTCCGGCCCTCTAAAGCCACCCAAACCTTTCACGCGGCCCCATGAGAAAAATAATTGCCCCCCCCCCGTACTACAGGCACAATGTAATGAAGAATTAAGAGTTAATAAAAAGATAAAAGGAAACACTTTTTTGAAGAATGAGTCTTATGTGAAGTAGTGTTCTAGCAAATGTTGTGAAGACAAATACACTATCATAAGTCATATATGCTTAAGATATATACTGTACAAGTTAAACTTATTGGACATTGATGTATATATTTTTGTTTGTATATAATGAGCAAAATTGTAAACATTATTTATTTGAAATCTTAGAATTGTAAAATTTGAATTTTGTTTATTCAAATGCTAGGTTTAAAATCTCAGTCAAAAAGAGCAGTGTCCTCCACACCTCCACGGCCACCATCTAGGCGAGGAAGAGTAACAGCAGATAAAATTGGCAGTTCTTCATCAGGAATAGAGTCTTCCAGCAAGACCATAAGCATTCCTGTATTTCACCTGTACCATAAACTACTCCCAGGTAACTACCAATAGTATGCTCCTTTGTTGGTAAACCTGCAGCCTTTAAAAAAAAAATGTTTTATCTGCATGTGTAGAGTAATCATTGAAAGATTTTCTTGCAAACTCAGCAGGACTAAGTTGGTTTGGCCTAATTTTTTTAGAGGAAGGTTTTAAGTAAGTGATGAAACCAGCACAAAAATGCAAGATAAACAGCAGCCCACTTTTTTCAGTGGGTGCCCATGGCGAAACGCATGCATCATTTTACAGGTGCAGTTTACTGTGTGAAAGTTGGTCAGAGGTGTTTTGTTGCTGTAAACCACATATGGAAAAAAATCACAGGCTTTTTGCCTGTGGCGCTAGACTAGGGCAGTGGTTGGGACTGAAATATTATGCTAAATATGTAATAAATTGAGATGTTAAATTTTTATATATTTTTTTTCTTTATAGGACAACCATTACCTCCTGAGATGACTCTTGCCCAGCTTCTTACTTTGTTGTATGAGCGTAAGCTCCCTCAGGGATTCCGTTCTGTAGATTTGACAGTTAAACTTGGCTCAAAGGTTATATCTGATCCGAGCTTGTCCAAAACAGACTCCTTTAAACGTCTGCACACTGAGAAAGGTGTTATGCTTGTTTTTTTATATTTACACAAGGTGTTATGTAATTTAAGAAAATAACTGTAACAAGACAGTAATTATTGTGAAAGGCTAATCACATCTGTTTAACTCTAATTATGAAATTATATTTTTCCTGATTATCAAGTTTGCAATTGTGGTATTATTTAATTCATGAAGTTACAGAGCTACCCTCTGTTTCTGAGACATCCAAAGATGATAAAGGCCTGTGAAAATTGTGGACATTTCAGAGTAAATTAAATTTTTGCTGATGCTACCAAAATTATTCCTATTTTATCCTGTCATATTGTAGCAGTCCAGAAAAGGAAATTGTATGGGGCCTTTTCTTGTCCTGGGAAAATTAGTTTAGTATAAACTGGATCAATTAAAGAAGAAATGTGAACTTGCCCTATGTTTTATGTAGAGGCCATTAGTTTCCTATTCCTTAATCTGTGATTACAGGAAACAAGAAAATAGTGGATTACTTTTTAGGAATGAAAAATAACACTTCATCTAATTAATTGTGTGGGGCACAGTAACCAAACATTTAGTTTCCACTACAGAAGAAGAAGAAAAATAAACAGGAACAATGCTATATGATTAGTTACATGTTATTACAGATATATTTAGTATCAATATGCTGTTTGTAAATTCTGTGGTTGACTTTTCTGTTTCTCTTTGTTAAGAACATGCGGATTGCTTAGGATCATGTCCTGAAGATGAAGTCTTAAGTCCTGGTGATGAATGCATGGATTCTCTTTTGGATGATTCCTACCTTGAAACATGTCCAATCCAGTCACCTCTTCAAGTGTTTGCTGGGATGGGAGGGTTGGCGCTCATTGCCGAGCGACTTCCTATGCTTTACCCTGATGTTATTCAGCAAGTAAGATCTGTGTGCTTGTCAAGTGAATCTCCAACCTCCAGAAATCCCCCCAAAAATTCTGAAAATGTAAAAAAAAAAAAAAAAAAAAGTTTTTCCATGACTTTTTTAATGTATTATATATTTTAAAATAAATACAAAAGTTGTTTTAATAATTGTAAAAAGAAAAAAATAGTGGCTTCATTACTCAGAAGGTACTGTTTTGGAACATGACATACCGTAAGCCTTGTCCTCTTGGAAAGAAAATAATCCTGCATTTATGTATTGCTTGTACTCGGATGCTGTTTTATTTTTGTCTCCCCAAAATTGGATGACAGAAAATCTGACCAGAGAAATGTTTATTAAGGTATATTTCACCACCGTCATCTTCATTGCTTTAGGCCGGATTATGCTAGCTGTTTTTCAGCAGACCTTTTTTTAATTGGGCTCATTGTTGTCTGTGGGACTAAACAGAATAGCCTGTGTGGGTTATCCCCCAGGAAACAATAGCAACTATTTTTCTAGCTCCGCTGAAAAACAATTAGTGTGACCCCGGCCTTAACAAATAAGGGGTTCAGAAGGTTATGACCTACATTACCATGTAACATTAACAATAACTAGGAATGGAGAAACAATGGGAATAACCTGCTTGCAAGTTATTGATCTAAGGCATGTCTAAAGAGCTACAGCTATAGCTTAAATCTAGTGTATTATATTCATGTAATCCTATTTGTCTTATTTCTGATACATTTTCCTTATATGTAAAAATGTAGTATGTTTTTATGAAAACACTGCTGTGTTCATACAACAAATTGTTTTCTTTTTTGCATATTTTTACACCCAAGATTTCATTAATGTACAGTTTTTTTCATGCTTTCTTAATTTGAACAAGGTAAGCGCACCTGTTGTTGCATCAACATCACAAGAAAAACCAAAGGACAGTGATCAGTTTGAGTGGGTGACAATTGAACAGTCTGGAGAACTGGTCTATGAAGCACCAGAGACTATCGCTGCAGAGACTCCTCCAATAAAGTCTGCTGTGCAGACAATGTCCCCTATTCCTGCTCACTCTCTTGCTGCCTTTGGACTGTTTCTTCGTCTTCCGGGGTATGCTGAGGTACTTCTTAAGGAAAGGAAGCATGCCCAGTGCTTACTTCGTTTGGTGCTTGGTGTTACAGATGATGGCGAAGGAAGTAAGTTTCAGTGTATTCTTATTTTTACTATCTGAAATGCATAAAACATTGGTTAAGATAATTATGTCATGATGTCTTGTAGGGGGTTGTAAGTTTTCCCACTTCTCCAGTCTAAGTATTACAGCTTCCAGCATCCCCATACTCCTGCAGTTTTATAGTTTTGTTGCGTTTATCTGTATACTACTATTAAGGTGTTTCTACTCTTCTCAACTTTGTTGCAAACTTAGTTTATCACAAGAGGTGAAAAACTTAGTGTTTGTAAGATACACTAGGTATTTCAGTTTTTTTTTACAGTATTAATACTGTAGAACAGTGGTGGCAAACCTATGGCACACACTGCAGGGAGGGCACTCAGAGCCCTCTCTGTGGGAATGCTTGATGTTGCCACAGCTGCTATCCTCGATCCCCCCCCCCCCAGTGATGGAATAATGCGGCCGGGCAGGGCTCTCATCATCACCTGCACTTTGAGAGAAGGCGCTGGTGAGTGACGTCACAGAGGCAGTGACATTGAATGGGAGAGTGGCACTCCCTTATTTACAAAGCCTGGTGTGCCATCTGTAGTTGCACCATCCAGAGACTTGCGTTGAAGAATTGAATCTACTGTAAAAAAAAGAATAGGATAGGGAGGATATCTTAAGGTAGTTTTAGTGATTTTTTTTTTTCTTATCCTTAATTTAATAATTAATGTTTTTTGTTATTTGATAATTTATTGACTTTCAAATGTTCATGTTTGTTTACAGCCATTGTTTAATTTTCCAGTTTTGTAGCTGAGCTGCAAAAATAATATCTATTGTTTAATATGGGATAATACACACAGGCTATTTCATTTGCACCATAGATAATGAGTCTAATAAAAAAAACAAAAAACAGCTCATCAACAAAACAGCCGATGTGGCCCTGACCTAAATCCTCATTAAGGTTTATGATATATGAATGTTCCGTGATCACTGATAAATACTTTTAAAAAATCATTAAGTCTCCAAGAGTTAATTGCTCATCTATTTACCACTGTTAAATGCTTTTTAGAATATTTATTATTTACTGGTTAATGTGCTTTATTACAGAAGCCCCTCCTCTTTCACCTACTTCCTCTTCAGCAGATTTATTTGGAATAGAAGTCAGCAACTTGATCATAACATAAGTAGAGTAAAACCAATAGCATTCAAAAGGTAGTTTTACACCTTAATTAATGGTGCACATACTAAGATATGTTTCGGGCACTGACGCCCTTATTGACTGACTTGACTGACATATTGCATTAGGTAAGTAGCCGAATGTTTAAATTCAAATTGGATACCAATTCTAGGGTGATTAATAGAAGCACCTCTAATTATAGAGTTAGAACAAATGCAGGATATGCAGAGAAGTACAAAAGGGATTAGTGCAAAAATCCATTAACCCCTTTGAGCATATACAGTGGGTACAGAAAGTATTCAGACCCCTTTAAAGGTGTGTGCCTTTCCTAATCAAGTCCAATCGGTTTAATTAAACACAGCTGGACTCCAATGAAGGAGTAAAACCATCTCAAGAAGGATGAGAAGGAAATGGACAGCATGTGAGTTAAATGTGAGTGTCACAGCAAAGGGTCTGAATACTTATGACCATGTGATATTTCAGTTTTTCTTGTTTAATACATTTGCAAAAATATCTACATTTCTGTCTTTTTTCTTTCAAGATGGAGTGCAGAGTGTACATTTATGAGCAAAAAAAAAAGAACTTTTTTGATCTTACTAAATGGCTGCAATGAAACAAAGAGTAAAAAATTTAAAGGGGTCTGAATAATATATTACTGTATATAATTATAATATATTATATATATAATATAATACTGTATATTTACCTCAGCGACTTGATCCACAGGTTTGAGAATTCTGGAAAAAAAAAACAATCATAATGAAGCAGGTGAGCAGCAGCTCAGTAAGGTTAAGCACCTGCTATATTGTGATTGGTTACTCAGAATTCCCAAGACCTTAGTCAAATCCCTGGCTTCAAGATTCCAACCTGAACTGCTGAAGTGGAAGTTGAGGGGAAGTAAAGGAGCTTCTGTTTGAAACGGACTGTAAATTAAAAAGCATGGTAATAATTCATACATTAAAATGTATTAATGTTACAGTAACAGACAGGCAGATATCTGTTGATTACTTAACTGTTCCTTTAATTGCATTACATATACCCAAATAGTAGGTGTTTAACTGAAGAAACTGTGAAAGTTTAATCTTTATTGTATTTCATTTCTTTATTTTTCCTTAGGTCACATTTTACAATCCCCGTCAGCAAATGTTTTGCCCACTCTTCCATTCCACGTTCTGAGAACTTTGTTTAGCACAATGCCACTGACCACTGATGATGGTGTGCTTTTGAGGCGCATGGCACTGGAAATTGGAGCAGTACATCTAATTCTTGCTTGCTTGTCTGCTTTGAGTCACCATGCTCCTAGAATCCCAAATTCCAGCTCCAATCAGACAGATGTAGGTGCAATCGTTTAGCTTTTGATAAAATAATAATTTAGATTACTAATTTTGTTAATGGTTGCTGGAGTGATATTGAAAATGGACATAAACATAAGTTAGCTTGGTTCCCAGACTTGACTCCACTAAAAATACATTTGTATAATTGGTTATTAGCCTTTGAAAAAGTGCAAGCTTTGGCTTCCTTGATGTAAGCAGTAATATTGGAGTAACTGGGGGTGCAAAAACTTCTAGTTCATCCAGTTCAACCTGTGCAAGATGCTGATTGTGATATATCTGTATTCAATTATACAAAGTGATATGTTAAACTGTATTCACTCAGTGGCACTAAGTGCTGTTTTCATGATTGCCATCAACTATTGCTTGCCTAAAGTGATCCAATGTAATGTATAAGTAAATTGCTTGATAAAGTTGCACAGATGCATAAGCACAGATTTATCTATGTTGACTCTTGCTTTTTATTCTGTAGCATATCCTTTATAGATCTTACTATAATGATCAATCCTACTCCAGGGGTAGGCAAACTGCTCCTCTTTAGCTGCATTGTTGTGGCTATGAGTGCATCTCCTTCCCCCCCACCCATGACCTCCATTGCTTCTTCTGATAGGACGTAGGCAGGTTTATTATTAAAATAAATTTAGTTGTATCAGAATGTTTTCTTTTCCCAAGTATATAACTTTCCCTAGCTCTAATGCTTCAATAGTATGCATTGACCTACTCTGTGAATGTGTGTTATTTTGACTGTAAATATGAGAATGCTTTACACTGTTATCCTTGACCGTTTTAATAAGTTTTCCTGAAACTGAATTTATTGCCTATGAAGATAAAAAGGAGATAATTTGCAGCATTCATTGTTAATAAAGTGGAAATTATGGAGATGTGTACAGCTTATTCTCTTTGCATAACCTTACAGAATTAGTGAAGGAGAGTACATTGTTATGAGGCAATTTCTTTCAAGTCTTCATTGCACAATAATATTTTTTTGTCCAAATTTTTCTAAACGCGTTACCTTTTTTATAACAGGGATTATGTGGACTCAATGTTTACGTCTGTCTTTTATTGTATTCTATCAATGTTCGTCATGTTTAATAATTTTCATACAAGCACAAACTTTCGTAACAAACTGACCCTCTAAAAATTATAAAAACTGAAAATATTACAATAAATATTACAAACGATATACTTTTGCTTTGTCCATTTTATTGAATACTGTAAAATATATTAAGAATTTTTTTTTCTTAGACACAGGTTTCTAGCACTCACAACAGTGGAACTTGTGAAGAGCAGCAATTGTACTGGGCCAAAGGCACTGGCTTTGGAACAGGCTCTACTGCTTCTGGTTGGGATGTTGAGCAAGCACTTACTAAACAAAGACTAGAAGAAGAACATGTAACATGTCTGTTGTTGGTATGTAATGATGGCATATAATTGGAAAGTTATACATATATGCACTCATGCATTCATTATCCAGAACTCCTATAACCTGTGCTTAGTTTTCTTTCCTTAGGCAAAATGTTTTTATAGAGTTGCTTATACAAATCTTATTTGTCCTGTCTTCTTCTTCATGGTGCATTGACACACATGGTGTAAATGTCAGGTTTAAATTGAGCTAATTTTACTATACCAGAATATGGCATTAGTAACTTCTAAATTAAGCATTTAAAACTATTTTTGTAAGTTTAAAATATGAAAAGACGGAATGGAGTCCTGAATACAGTTAAAGTGGTGCTGGCACTACCTGTTTTTTCAGTATGCTTTTAAGACTTGTTTTATACATTTCCTGATAAGGAAAGTACCCTTTTTTTGTGTAGTGTACAGAAAATGGATGTGATGCATTGCATTAATTCTCTGATGAATACTTTTCTGAGGTGATCGTTAATTAGTACTATGTTTGCTATAGAGAAGATGCATAAGAATTATTAACTGTGATTCTTCTATGCCCAGTCATTATTTATTTTTTTATTTCTTTGTGGAAGATTTAGAGGACAGGTTCAATTTAAGGAATAAACCCATTTATATGGAAGTAAGCATAAACCGTCACAACTTCTGAAGGTGGTTTACAGAGTGCTTTGTTTAAAGGGACACTGACACACCTAAACGAAAGAGCAGGAAGCTTAGTAAATATGGTCTGGGCAGCACTTTTCAGTTACAAACACATAAACGAAACAATATGTTTACACCACTCATTTAGGAGGAGTTGTACGAGCAGCCGTTTTCAATCCAAAACACCTATTTACTAAATCAAGGTAATTGAAGAATCAAGAGTTGGCTAGTTATCCATTTTAGCAGCATTGTAAGCAGTAAAAGAAAAAAAAGCATATGCCATCATTGCCTTTTTAAAGTATGAGATTGATATACTCCTAATGCAGGTCTGATTAAATATCATACAGTCTTGCAAGTTTTCATATTTTTCCCCTTTAAAAGGGGAATTTTGGCATAAATGATCTAGGCAGCTTTTATCACAGGGTTTTAAATGGGATGAGATAGAATCCCAAAACGCTGTTCATTCATCCACACAGTTGCATCTTATCCTTAGAAATGAAATATCTGTAAAATAAGATAATCCCATCATCCTTTTTAACAAGGTTGGCTTGAGTTATGTATGTTAGTTATGTATCTAGATCTTCATGGCCCTCCAGAATGCATTTCAGATTTATCCTTTATTAATAAAGATTTCATTGATATATATATATATATATATATATATATATATATATGTATGTATGTATATATACGGTGTATATATATATATATCTGTTTATAATTTTTTTTTCAACTAGCTATTAGCAGGTATTTTTTATTTCTCACAGAAATGTATTAATTAAAGTTAATGGACCCTATAAATGAAAATAAAAACATTTTTAAATTAAAATTTTTAGAGCATTATAATTTTTACTTTATCTTATTTCTATAAACTTAACTGGTAGTTATGTTTAATAATTATAGTTGCTCTGACTTCCAGGTTTTTAATCGATGGTAGTTCTTTCATTAGTTACTTTTGTCAGTTGCTACTGAACCTAATGAATTTCGCAACTCACCATGTTTATAATGAATTTGAGTTACTAAACGGTAGGCAAGGTTCAATAGTACATCTAATTTGAAGCTGGTTTCCTCATCTGTGACTGGTGCTGGAGACTTCCTTTCATCTAATATTGATGTATATTGTCTTTGTCTAGTAAGTTGCATTCCTTCCATTACTGATCGTCTTCCTAATTTTTGACCCCTATTTCTTTAATTGATTTTGTGCTGCTTGGCTGGTTCACTACTCTGCTTTTTTGCTACCTGTGCAGATATTGCCAGCTTCTTTGGATAGACTCTGCTGGTACCATGCCGCCTTTTACTTTTTTTTTTTTTTTTTTTTTTTACTTAGATATGTTTTCCTTTTCAGTTTCAGTTAGTTGTTTCCTTTGGCTTAAGATGTGGTCTTCTGACTCCAGCTCAGACATGTCTCTTACTTCACTTCCCTTTAATGGATTTCATCTACTTGGGAAAGTGCTTGACAAACTTTTGGGAATTGCACTTTCCTTCATCATTTCAAAATTAGTCTTTCTTGGCATGACTGGAGCAATGGGGACTCATCCAGCATGCTAGTGGGAGACATCTTATAGTTCTTCCACTTCTAGTAGGCATGTTTCCCAAGATCCATATCATTTAAACATTATTTCTTCCTGGTGGTATTGTGAAGTAAAAAGGACTCCTCCATCATGTTTTTTTCTTTCCAGGTTTCACATAGGTCCGAGAGTGGAACAAAGGTTTAAATGTAATTAGTTTAGTCGTTTATGATTCATATAAAAGATGTGATTTTCATCCTATTTTTTTATTTTGAACACTTAAATGGGTAGTTTAAAGATGATTTTAGATGGAATTGGTCCATTCTGCTGTTTATGCTAGGTAACCAGGAGAACTTTTACCATTTCTTAACATCATAGATGCCGCTCTCTATATTCCAGTATCAGATTCGGAAGAATCAACAGTTTGCATTTCTCTGTTAACATTTTCAGTTCACCAGAATGCCCCTTGGCCGTTTTCTTTGTACCTTGTATTTTTGTAAAAATCGTGAACTGTTGCAGCATATCTTCATCTTGCTTATTACTGTCTTGACAATCTCCTGCTAAATACTCCCTGTCAATTAAGAGGCTTATCTCAGATAATCAAATAACCATCTTGATTCTACACATCCTGGAATGGTGCATCAATCTCTCCTTAACTCTCATTCACTATAAGCTAATTCTATGGCTAAGCTTCTACACACAGGTGTACTGGATTTTCCTTTTTAAATAAAAAAAAAAAAAAAAAAAGGATCCAATGTGTTCCATCCATGAACCTTCTACTTTCTCTGTCTTGTTATATGTTGACTCGGTTCTGAATGCAGATTCTAAGACTCATGGTCTCCCTAGAAGACTGTCTGTCTGTCGGTTTCCAAGTAACATTCAGCAGTCTAAAGACTTATTATTAAAGTTCTTCCTTCTCTGCTAGCCTTCTTTCATTGTGGCTTAGGTTTCTGCCTTCCTGGCCCTTCCCAAGCGCCATCTCACTTTGTGTGAAAACAACTGCACTTTCGTTCAGTGGACTGGCTCACATTTTCTCCTCTGTCACAGCCTGGTTCCATCCTGGGATCTTAATTTTGTTCAGTCTGCTTTTTCAGATGACCCATTCAAGCCCATGTCCTTAGTTAACCTTAATTTATCATGAAAGGCTCCTTTACTCAAGCTTTACAAAGATAAAGTAGTACTCTATACAGTTCTATCCCTTCTTCCTGAGGTAATAGGTGTGTTCTAAATCATTGAGGAAATTTAGTTTCTCAATTAACTCTGTTCCCTCATTCATAACACTCTCAAGAATGTTGGTTCCTCTCCCCTTATCTTGTTAAGGGCTTGAAAGTTCTACATTTCTTACACTCAAACTTTTTGCACATCTAATTCTATTTCTTCTCCTGGAGACAGAAAGATTAGGCATCTTCCAAAGCCACATTAGACTGATAGATCTGGGATACTTTTCATATATCGCAAAGAGAAGGACCCCTCCCTTTCATGTCCAAGCCTATTCCGCTAGACCAGAGGTTCTGAAATCTATCCTCAGGCTTTACCAACAGTGCATGTTTTTTGAATATCCTCACAGCACATTTGCACAAAGTTCTACCAGGTCCACACTTAAGAACATTCTATTGAAAGTTTTGGGGGTAAAGTACTTTTGTGTCCCTTATGATGTTAGAGAAAAAGGGATCTATATTATTACCCATTAATCCTTTTCTCTCTGTGAAAGGGGGACATGGGACCTCCTTCTGTTTATTCTGTATGTTACAGAATGGTTATTTCCTTATTTTGCAATGATCCTTTTTATAGAGTGGTTAGTTTTTGATTCTTGCAGTGCTCTGCCTCTTGATGGCAGGGGCCCCCACTGTTGCTGTGTCACATAAAACTGAGAGAAAAAGATTTAACAGGTAAGAAGATACATCCCAGGGCTGATTTTCAAACTGGTCACGGTAGGTTGATGAGATGAAAAATAAAGACCGCTCAATCTCCCCAGTCAAGACCATGTGGATCAGCCGGGTGCTCAAGGAGAAAGGAGGAGGACTCAATCGCATCCAAAACAAAATTGATTCTCCAGCACTCCAAATACGTTAAAAGGTATCTTCTTTATTTAGTGAACATATATAAAACCAAGACAATAAAAGCGAGGACTTGCACCTACGCGTTTCGTGCACGTGGTTTCTTAATCATATGTTCACTAAATAAAGAAGATACCTTTTATCTTATTCGGAGTGCCGGAGAATCAATTTTGTTTAGGTTGATGAGATGACCCAATTTGATTTACTGTGTATTATGTGACCTGGACTTACCAATATAGTACAGTGTTGCCAGTACATTTTTTTTTGGAGACAAAGGAGCTTCTGATCTGCGTGTATGTAGTCATTTTCTCTCCTTCTTAGGCTCCATGGTGTAGTGTATGACATTTTGGGTTGGCTGGCATGCATTAATATCCCTTTAAAGGCCCACAGGCGTTTAATTTGGCAGCCCTGATCTTATCCTATTTAAGTTTCGAAGTATTGCAAAAATCATACACATAATATGCTTTTTTTTTTCGTTGTATTTGTCCCCCATGTTCTAGATCTCTATCACAATGTAAGAAAGATCAGAATGAGATAAAGGTTTTAAAATTAATAAATTAATCCAGAAACACTAATTTAGCTGCTTTTTTAAAAACTTGACTACTTTCGGTTTCATCAGCTTTGTTCAGCAACACAGTGTCTGCCCTTCTTGGTGTTCAGCTGCTTCTTCTTTCATGCTGTGTGCTTACTGTACATTCTGTTGTTTTATTACAGGTTCTTGCTAGCTATATAAACCCTTCTGGATGTTTAGTAAATGGAGAAATGCAAGTCAATGAAAGCAGTGGCCAGAACAGCAATGCTCTTCCATCTGTTTTGCAAGAACTTCTAAGTCAATCCTGCCTCATTCCCGCAATGTCTTCATATCTCCGAAATGATTCAGGTATTTTATAAATGAAGACTTCTAACTGTATTTAAAGTGGTTATATGTAATCTTTAGCAATAGATCTTTAAATGGGACGGTGCTCTGATAAACTGCTTTGATGTACAGCAGGGGTCTCAAACTTGTGGCCCGCGGGCCGAATGCGGCCCTCGGGATGCTAGTTTGCGACCTCTGGTCCTGTGTTCCACCAGGCGTTTTTTTCGCCGGTGAGGCACTGAATCCGACACAGAGGGAGTCCTAGCTGACTCCCTCCGTGCAAAGAGAAGAGCTCCTGTGACCCGATCGGTCACAGAAGCCAATAGGAACCCGGGAGCGCATGTGATC
>WMED01004365.1:0-16710 GCA_019650415.1 Pipa parva
GATAGATAGATAGATAGATAGATAGATAGATAGATAGATAGATAGATGATAGATACATAGTTATATAGATTTGTGAATATATTCTAATTATCTTATCTTCAAGTGTTTGTTTAATTGAAAAAAGTCATATAAATTGCTCCATAATTATAATGCATTCATAATTAGTTTAAGCCTTCATGAAATAATCTATTTTGTTTTCTTTAATTATTTCTTACATTATACAACTCAATCAGTATCTTCCAGTTCCTAGACACCTGGCCAGGGTCAGAGTAATTTACCAGCCACCTGTTCACATTTCACATGCAAAATTTCAAGGGTATGGGATGGCTTTTTCTCCTGACCATTTTCAGAAAAGGAAGGGCAAAAGGCGGCACTTATTAAAAGCTTGTTGTATAATATATAGTTATATATACTGTACATACACTAGACAGAACTATATATTGCCCATTACTTCAGTATTCATACCTGGAACCTGAAGGCTATGGCTTCTAACATAAATAAAGCATAGATTGCCCCAGCACACCTGTAAAAGGACACTAAACCCCCATTATGAGGAAACTATGTAATATATGTATAAGGACTCTGAGGTTAACTTTAATCACTTATGCTCTCAGTTACCATGCAAAATTATTCATATTGATAATTTCGTAATCTCTCTTAGAAAATGTCCATTTCACACCAGTTAATCCAGCCTTGTTGAACCTGCAGGGTCTGCTTGGGGGGTGCATTGAAAATTCTAATTAGCACAATTGGTGACGAGATGGTGAAAAAAAAATTGTGAAATGCAACTATGATAGTAAATTCTTATTAAGGAGCAGCAAAAGTCAAAGGCAGTCATGTCCAACCTGCTCCTTGCTAAATTAGTCCTGTCAGACAGGCAGTGGAATTGCCCTGCAACTAGCTGAGCTCTACATGTCAAAAGTGAAATGAGAAGGTCAGAGCAGCCACTGCAGGGTATTAGGAACTCTCCACTAATAAAAGTGCCACTTGTACAGCACAGGATCTGCATGAACATATGTACAGTAAGTTTCATATCAGCATAGCTTACACAGCAGCGCCAGTTTGGAGGGATGAGTGGGGAGTTCTAAGCTCCCTCCTCTCTTAGCAACCAGTGTCCTCCAATTTAGGGTGAAATTTAATAAACTTGAAAAGTCCTGATTTCAGGAGTTATTCGTTAAAGTCCGAACTGTTGCGTAAATGCCCATACTCGTGTACTTTCGCGACTCCTCCAACTCCACTTATTCAACAATCTGCGATGTGACAAATTTGTGACCAATTCAGACGCTTACTCCAGTCGCAGATTTACGGAGTTTTCCACATCAATTTGTGTGTGTGCGCGTGCACAGGTAATTCTGATATTCAGCATGTGACAGAGTCTGTTGATGGAGTGGATTCTGCAGGGTGTACTGCTGCAAATTCACCTGTTTGCCTTTGCCAGATAAGAGTGGTGAATTAAGGGGTTTGATGGCAGCGTTCCAGCCTTGTTTAAGATGACTATGCATTCAAAAGTGACAATGGTGACTGCGACTAAATTAGTCTACTCCTAAACATGAACTAGCTGCAAGATGACATATAAAAATAAGTATTTTTCACTTATTTACAGTTAGTGGGATATGATGAGATTGACGTCACTTCCCCTCACTGTAAGAATTCCGCATCCTACAATTGTGCAATTGACTATGTCACGCACAACGGAGTCTGTCGCTGTCCACTGCTTCATGAATAAGAAGAAGTGAATTTGTGACTTCCTAGTCATATTGACACAAACAGACGTGGAGTCACTATGCTAGGAGAATTTGGCCTTTAATGAATAACCTTCGTCTTTTTGAGTTTATTCCCGCGAGATCTCGGCTGTTTCGCGTGGTAAATATTGACCAAAATTTTTTTTTGTATCGATATTTACCAATAGAAACTTTTCAATCATATTTTTCTCTGAAAAGGTAGCCATACTCAAAAAACTTGATTGAAAAGTTTCTATCGGTAAATATCTATTGAAAAAAAGGTCGATATTTACCACAAAGTCTTACGGGAAAACACTCGGAAGGACGAAAAAAGATCTTTTTGAGTTTAAATTTCATACTTAGGGCGAAATTTACTAAGGGTGGATTTAGTCCGCCCAAAGTAAATTTCTGACCACATGTGCGGTATTTTTACCGCACGTGCGGTATTCTGATCGATTTGCAATCGCACGATCACAATTGCGATCTATTTGCGATTGCACGATCGCAATTGCGCTCGATTTGCGATCACGCGATCGCAAATCAATCGGAATACCGCACGTGTGGTCAGAAATTTACTTTGGGCGATCGTTTCGCCCTTAGTGTAAAAATGACAGACTCCCTTTTAAAGGTGTTTTCTGTAATTTATGCTACATTCATAAACTATTGCAGTTACAACTATGGATAGAACAGCATAAACATCTCCTTCTCTCTCAGTATGTATGTACTACTGTAATGCTGCTAATATTTACTATCAGCTATCATCATTACTAGACGGTGGTTACCTGGGCTCACTGGGAGGCCCTGCCTCCGCTGCATCCAATATCCAATATGCAGGGCAGTCCATATTTGAGTTTGACATTATTTACTATCCTTAGACCCTATTTTCTGTCTTGCTATCACCCAGTCTATTCTTTTGTGGCTTCCTCTTCTATTATTCTGACACTTCTACCTTATGGGATTCAGTGTTCCTATAATGCTGGGTAATTAGCCCCACTAGTCTTTTTCAACAGATGCAGCACTGCTCTTTTAACCTGTATATGATCTTTCCTGTATATCTTTTCTCCACAAATTCTCTCGAGGGAACATGTTGTAAAGTATGAACTTTTCAATTCTGTGAATTTTTAAAAGAGCAATAAAAAATGCATTTTTTAGTGTAATTCCCATTCTACTGCATACCGACATCAATGGGATCTTCAAAGCAAAAAATGATGACCAGACCAACTCTATAGAGAATAATGAAATTTTGTCAGTCCTAATCAGGTGAATACATTTTGGGAGCAACTTTTTAAATCTTGATATATTCCTGTTATTTTACCACCTTTACCAAGCTGAAATGTTTAACAACTTTTATAAATACCCCATAGTGTAACGCAATACATTTTTCCTGGCGAAAAAGTAGTTTTTCACAAAGGAAATGACAAAAGCCAAAAGTGGTCCCTAGCAATGAATGTGAAAAAAGAACAAGAGTTTAAAATCTGTTGACAAAATTAACATTATTTATGTTTATGAGAGTTGACTGATTAATCAGATGTTTTTAGTTGCATGCAACAAAAATTAAAGGAAAAAAAAAACACCTTGAATTAATCTTACCACTAAAACTGACAATAAGTCAAATTTCAGTGGGTAATTCACCAAAGAGTGAACTTACCCTCCGATCATTCGCTTCAGTACGCATAGCCTGTTATGCGCTCGCTGATGTCCTGCACGGGGACATCAGCGAATGCTTTAAAGGTATTCCAGTCTCACGAAGCATCTCGAGTAGAGCCTCGCAAGCTTCGCCGAGAGTGGAATCCCTTTAAAGCATTTGCTGATGTCTGCGTGCAGGACATCAGCGAGCGCAAAACAGGATATGCATACTGAAGCGAACGATCAGAGGGTAAGTTCACTCTTTGGTGAATTACCCCCTCAGAGCAAAGTAAGGGCAGATTTATCTAATGAAAACATTCTTTTAATGAACTTTTGTGTCTTACATGGCCAAATAGGTTACATAGTGTTCCTTTGTGAATCCATAATATTATGTTACTATGTTGGATGCTTTTATAGCAAAAAATACATTTCTGTCTATGATCCCAGCAGTGATTGATCTAGGAACATAGTTTAGTTGTCAACCATAGGATAGGGAAGCAATTTTCTCCAGCAAGACAGAATTGGGAGTTTCCATGAAGTGGAAGGGAAGCTGTCAGAATTGTCCTGAATATTGATCTAGATTTTATACTAATCTACAACATTTTTATGTCACACCACTTTTTGTGTTATATATCTGCCACTGTGGGACAATAACTGTAGGGGTGGGGTACACTTTGCAGTGGGGAATGGAACACAACATCTTAATACTGCCCATACTCTCCTATTCTCTAGAAGTGAGGGCTATCATAATTAAAAAGAGTGTGAAAGCCAGCCCAACTAAAGCCCCCACCTTTTAACTTTTCATGCAGACATAAGACCCCCATTCTCATTTTTTTATCAACAGGTTTAAGGCACAGGGGGCATGGGTTCCAATGAAGACACCACAAAAAAATGGTGTGCACTTAGAATGGTGCGTCAACATACATTTTTTATTTAGGGACAACACTCCAAGATAAATAAAGGTGTGCAGATGTTGCTGGTCACTATAAAAAAATGTTGATTACTGTAAAACCACCATCCAACTATCACTAAGGGTTAACTGATGTGGATGGGAGTGAGACTTACCTCCTGGCTAAGAGCTGGGGTGAGAAGTCATATTTACCACAATTCTTTACATTCATTCATACTCTACTTGGAAAGGAGAAGTGGTCCTCCACACTCCCAACCTTCAAACAAGGTAGGCTAGAGGGTTTAAATAACAGAACCCCTTCAATGTATTTTTAATTATTACTCCATATTCAACAGGGCAAAATCAGTCATATGGACTACTTCCAATGTCTCCTCCCACCAACCCCTGCAAAGGTTTAAGGGGGGAATTCACCATTGAGCGAAGTGAGGTGCGGATCCTTCGCCTCACTTCGTATTGACTGTTATGCGCTCACTGATGTCCTGCATGCGGACATCAGCGAGCGCTTTAAAGGGATTCCAGTCTCAGCAAGGCCACTCTTTTGGTCTCACCGAGACTGGAATCACTTTAAAGCACTCGCTGATGTTCGTGTGCAGGACATCAGCGAGCGCATAACACCATGTGCGAAGTGAGCCGAAGGATTCGGAGTTCACTTCGCTCAATAGTGAATTCCCCCCTAAGTCATGGGATCACAATTTACTATTTAATGGGGCCCAAAGGCATTGGTTTGCTTGATGCTATAATTATATTAGTATTCATTTGTTTGTCCTCTGCAGTCACATCCTCTAAATGAGTCATCTTTATTGTGTGAACTAGAAAGCCTGTCATATAATTAAAAAAAAAAAAATCCAGCAATTAATACAGGTTTTCTTAAGCAGTTGCCATGTGCTCATTAGCACGTGTAATGTCAAAGATATTTTGCAGTTATTTCAACAAAACATGTATTAGTATAGACTGACTACAATCCTATATAGTTGTAACTTATAACTTTCTGGTCAGCTATTCAATCAAAATCTTTTCTTATGAGAACTAACCTTTGAACAGTAACTGCTATAAAATAAAATTGGCTACACATTTTATCTGAAAATCACCTTTATAATACGTCTCTGGTTTCCAAATTTAATTTAGAACAATGAAACCATTGTAGAGTTATATAACTCAGAAAACAAAAATGGAATGTTTTGTACAACCCTAACTTTACAGTGGTGGAATTGTATGATATTTTTATATTGTTTGTTAAGTGAATCTAGCAACATGGCATACCAAAATTACAGCTGAGGTTTTCTTGGCTGTTGTATCAGCAATTGCTTTAGATGAATATGGTAGATTATAGCTTAGAAAATGAGACAGATGAATATACTGCTATGCAATGAAATGATTTAAAAAGCTATGTCAATCAACAATAGAAATCTACGTGGATGAAAAAGTGACACAGGGCAAAAGTTATTAAACTCAGAAAGACCGCTCTGAGTCTTTCCGAGTTTAATGGGAGAAATCTTGCATTGTTCTCGCAAGATTTCTCGAGATCTCAAAATTGAGTTTTTTTATCTCAATGTTTTTAAATATTTTTGATGGAAAGTTACCCATACTTTACATTAGTAGCATGGCTACCTTTCCATGGAAAATTTAGAAAAATCGGGTTCGAAAAACCCAATCTCGAAATCTCGAAAGAAATCTTGCGAGAACAATGAGAGTTTTCTCCCAGTAAACTCGGAAAAACCCAGGGGGTTATTCATCAAAGTCTGAACTGTCGCTTAAATGTCTGTATTCTCGTCCATTCACAACTTCTCCAATTCCGCTTATTCAACAATCTCTGCGATGTGATGAATTCATGACCAATTCTGAAGCTTAGTCCAGTCGTGGACTTACAGAGCTCTTCGCATCAATTTGTGTGCGTGTGCACAGGTAATTTGGCTATTCAGCATGTGACAGATTCTGTCGAAGGGGTGGATTCTGCAGGGAGTACTGCTCCGAATTCACCTGTTTGCCTTTGCCATAAAAGAGTGGAAAATTGAGGGGTTTGATGGCAGGCCTCCAGTGTTTCGTAAGGCAACTATTTATTCAAAAGTAACAATGGCGACTAGGCACAAAGTAATATATAAAAACAAGTATTTTTCATTTATTTACAGTTAGTGAGATATGATGAGACTGACATCACTGCCCTTCACTGGAGGAGTTCTGCTCACTCCGCACGACTTCTTATCCTACTATTGTGTGACTGACTGTGACGCACAATGCATTCGATGATGTTTGTTGCTCTCCGCTGCATCATGAATAAGGAGAAGTGAATTCGTGACTTCCTAATTGTATTGATGTGAACAGATGTGAAGATACTTTGCAAGGAGAATTCGGACTTTGATGAATAACCCCCCCCCCAGAGTGGTTTTTCCGAGCCTTCTATGATAATATACCCTCTCTCTTAAATATCTATGTGGATAGCATATTTATTACCCACCTATTCTGAAAATGAAGCTTCTATACAAATGCAGGAGGTATATTTCCAGTAAAATCAAATTTAGGAACATTTACAATATGAAGTTACTTTTCATCATCTTAATTTTTACAAAAACTTTGAACGCTGAGAATGATTACACTATGGGGTATTGGTTTTACATACTGATTTATTGCAAAATATTTCTCCTGCTAATAAGGCAAACCTAAGGGGGAGATTTATCAATTGGTTTTAGCATAAAAAAAATGGACAAACCGTTCATTAAAGAAAAAAAAGTAATTTATCCCAAAAATAAAGAAATTTTCATTCTCAGTTGTGGTTTTCATTTTTATTCCCACCAAACATGCTCCTCAATGTTAATGTTGCCAAGAAAAACATAACTAAAGAAGACAAACCTTTGTGGCAATTAAAATAAGCAGCTGCTCTTGGATTAAGATGAAAAGCAAAGGAAACTCAATGAAAAAGGAAGAAAACATTTTGAAAGAATCTGGACATACAAATTGACATTATTCCATTTTTCAAGCTTGACAGACCACAACTTTTGCCTCCATGGAAGCAGGAACAACATTGTGTTCACCTATGAATGCCCAAGTCAATAAAACAAAATGGCAATTCTATGTTCCCCTGACAATCATTCTGCAAGGAGAATTCCTGGAAAAGGCACTTAGGGTTAGCTTAACAATGTACAATTTAGGGTTCTAAACTGTTCTTTAAGTTCACCAGGTGAATCTTCCTTTGAAACTAGGACCACAGACAGAATATTCATTAATGTGCAAACTGCATTAATTTGCAACTTTTTGTCCAAATTCATGTATTCCCCAAAGAATATTTTCTGGGGTTTGGTGAGTTCTTGCACGGTTTCAATATTACAACAATTTTGTAATCATGCAACACTTCATGTGTTTTTACCAAGAATGCAATTTAGGAAGTCGTCATATGTCACACATCATGAGTAACAATTCACCCAAGGTGTTCTGGTGTGAGTTTGTGGATTGAAAATGGAAAATTAGCTGGCTTATGCCAGGGTTCCTGCTATTATTCTGACATTTTATTCATCAAGCGATAGTTAGGAAGTACTTTCCAAACATTCGATTCTACGCTGTAATAATACACATTTCAGTGTATATACAGAATTGAATTTTCTACAATACAAACAAAATGACACAAAATGTAACAAATTCACTTCAACTTGGCCAATTCACCCCTCGATGGTTAATCCCCACAATGTTTTCCTCTAGGTGGCACTGATATATATATATATGATTTTGTGACAGGAATGCAGGTATACAGATGGAAGGTGTATGTATTTCACTCAGATTCCTGTCATATGTATGGTAAACCTAGGTGTTTAATTAGGCTGCAGCTGGGATATCAGCTGAGGGAAGTTAAAAGGGCGTTTGTGCCTGAGTAACTTGCTCTCAGTTGGGAAAAGGAGTTGTGTGTGAGAGTTTCAGACAGAGTTGCAGACAGAGTTGCAGACAGAGTTGCAGACAGAGTTGCAGACAGAGTTGCAGACAGAGTTGCAGACACAGTTGCAGACAGAGTTGCAGACAGAGTTGCAGACAGAGCTACAAGCTACCACTCTGTATTATTGGGGTAAACTGCTGTTTTTCTTTACTTTTATGAAAGTCAATGAAGAGGAATTGTGTTTAGGATAAACTGCCTTGAACTGCATTCTGTGACTATTCGGAAATCCTTGTTTTCTATTGTTTTTCGTTACAAACACACGTGTCTGTTTTTGTTACACCTAAATAAAACTAGCCGTGAGCTAGTTTTTCTTAACCTGATGTCTGAAGTTTATTTGTTATAAATAACAGATATATATATCCAAACCCAGATATGTGAGCAACAGTACATTTAACCAGAATAACAGGATGAGTGGAGGGGATAGTTTTCTTAGCATCTGTTTAAAGTCAATTGGAATTTCTCCTTCTTATGCCTCACTCACTAACAGAACATCGATCTGTACAAAATACTTACTCTGATAAAGCTGACATTGTTTGCAGTTCCAGGACAGTGAATTTATTAAAGTTGATTTTCCTGCATTATCTATCAGTAGACAAGGAAGTTCATTGCTAAGCAGAACAGCTAAACAGGAGTCTTTGTTTGTACAGTTCTTAAGCATTTGACTCTCTCTGCGTTTACTTTGTCCAAGGATTTGCAATTTCTAAATGATGTATTAATGCTTCTAGTTGTAGTTGTCATACCATATAATTTCTTTTGGGACAGAGATAAAAATAAATAAATAAATAAAATCTCTATTTAATGGCACTATGAATTGCTTGTTGTAGCCTTTTGTTAAATTTTGATTCTGACAGCGATTTCCTCTATTAACTCTTTCTAATAATAGCCACCTTTGATGTATGATGTCATATTACCTTTTTTCAAGGACAGCCATACAATGTACCTATTTAAGTCACTTAGGAGAACATGTTATAATATATTTCTTATTCATCAGTATACTATATACCTGTTTGAGAATGAGCTTCAAAGAATTTTTGAGGAAGCATTAGCAGCAGGCACAGCAGCTGAATAAAAGAGAAAAGCTATAAAAGTGTGTGAGTGTGTGTGTTTTTCTAAATTGCATTTTTTCTTAAGTGTGCGACTTGACATTCAGGGACTTTAGATTCAGGGACTTTAGATTCAGGGACTTTAGATACAGGGACTTTAGATACAGGGACTTTAGATACAGGGAGTTTAGATTCAGGGACTTTAGATACAGGGAGTTTAGATTCAGGGAGTTTAGAAGGGAGGTATATCTATTCAATTGCATTTACTTGTTTGAAGTTTTTGTCTGAACAGAAATTTGTAAATTCACTTTATCTACCTTGCTTGAAACTACCTTTGAGTTCCCCATTTATAATGTGTTCCATACTTAACAATGCTGTTCAGCGTACTACTTGTGCAATGTATGTATTCTAGGCTCTAAAGGGAAAGAAGTAGAGTCATAGACAGGCCATTATTTTTAATATTTAGGGACTCCATAATGACAGGGACTGTTCCACAGTAATGGCGTGTAGGAAATAAGGTAACTATTTTCAAAAAGGGGTCAAAGTGTGAGCCTGAAAACTCTAGACCTGTAAGTCTAACTTCTATTGTGAGTAAAATGTGTGAAGGCTTTCTAAGAGATGCTATCCTGGAGTATCTCAATTCAAACAAATGTATAACTCCATATCAACATGGGTGTATGAGGAATCGATCCTGCCAAACAAATTTAATTAGCTTCTATGAGGAGGTGAGTTATAGACTACACAGAGGGGCATCACTGGATGTCATATACCTTGATTTTTCCAAAGCATTTGATACTGTGCCACATAAAAGGCTGGTACATAAAATGAGGATGCTTGGACTGGGGGAAAATGTGTGTAAGTGGGTTAGTAACTGGCTCAGTGGTAGGAAACAGAGGGTGGTTATTAATAGAACCTCACATTGTGTTACTGTTAATAGTGGGGTACCCTTAGGGGTTATTAATGGTACATACTCACATTGGGTTACTGTTAATATGGGGTACCCCAGGGGTCAGCTTTGGGCCTTCATCTCTTCAATATATCTATTTTACATTTATAAATGACCTTGTTGAGAGATTATATAGTAAAATTCTAATTTTTGTAGATGATACTAAACTGCATAAATCAGTTAATAAAAGGAGGAGAGTATTTTATTACAGATGGATCTAGATATATTGCAGGCTTGGGCAGAAAAGTGACAAATGATATTTAACACAAATGTAAAGTTATGCATATGAGAAGGGAAAATGTAAGTTAATACTATTTTCTAAATGGGAAAACACTAGACAAAACAGACATGGAAAAGGATTTAGTTGACAATAAAATTAACTGCAGCATCCACCGTCAAGCAGCAGCTGCCAAAGAAAATAGAATCATGGGGTACATTAAAAGAGGCATAGATGCACATGGTAAGAACATAATTATACCGCTTTACAAATCAATTGTCAGAGCACATATGGAATGTTATGTGCAGTTTTGGACACCAGTGCACAAGAAAGATGTAGCTGAGCTTGAGTGGGTTCAAAGGTGGAATATTAAAGTTATAAAAGGAATTGGCAAACTACCAAAGAATGATGAAAAATTTAACTTGTTTAATCTAGAAGAAAGGAAGATTAAGAGGCGACCTAATAACCATGTATAAATATATCAGGGGTCAGTCCAGAGAATTGTAAGTATAACAAGAGGGCATCCTGTGTGTATAGAGGAAAGAAAGTTTCTGCACAAACATAGATGAGGGTTCTTTACTGTACGAACAGTGAGGTTATGGAACTTTCCACCTGAAGAAGTTGTCATGGTTGATTCCATTAAAGAGATCAAAAGATATCTTTATATACTTTCCTTCAGTGTAAGAACATTACAAGTTATGAGTATTAGATAACTGGAGGTGGATTTTGATCCAGGGAATTATTCTGTTTTTTTCCCTAATATGCAAATAATTGGCTGTTGCCTTCCTCTGGATCAACATTTCAGGAAAACAGGCTGAACTGGATGAATTTATTCCTTTTTTTAGTCTTATAAATTATGTTACTATGTGATATTGGGATCATTGATCATATTGGTCAAACCATAACAATAAATATCATGTGGCTACTATTATATAAAAGTATTGTCCTATATTAATTAAAATGCACCTGCTAATAAATGTTCATTAAAAAGTAAGCTAGTAGAAGAATGTAGTTATGTAGAAATAAAAACAGATTGCTGTTTAGGATGATAAGGAATTGGTATTCTCTAATGAATAACTATCTCACAATTTAGATGAGACTATCGGGAAGAAAATGAGAACAGTTTAAAATAAAACTTGAAAATCTGTCCTTTTTGCAAATTCCTTAAGTGAGGGGAATGTTTCATTGGTGAGAGAACAATAATATTCTATGTTTTGGGTGCCCTTTATTACATCATTGGTGAGTACAAAATGTTAATGAGATTTAATATATGAACTTTATATTTTAGGCAGTTCTTTAAATTAAGATGTTTTAAAATGGAAACTTTAAGGGAAGTAG
Organism: Pipa parva; assembly: GCA_019650415.1. Lineage (NCBI taxonomy): Eukaryota > Metazoa > Chordata > Amphibia > Anura > Pipidae > Pipa > Pipa parva. The sequence continues at coordinate 11,718 of WMED01004365.1, forward strand.
ATAACCCCCTTAAGTATAAATATATCTAAGAAATAATTATAGTGGATGAACCAGAATTTTTCTAAGGCACAACTCATCATAAGGCTATAGTAATAATGAACACTGTTTTAGCTGGTCTATTTGGGATCACAAGTGTAGAAGAGTAAAGTGGTGATGACCTTTAGCTAAACTGGATTTTATCAGGAAAGAAATTAAATTAAATGAGGTGGAAATTTTTCTAGGTCTAAAGGAACAATAAAATGCGAAGTGCATTAAAAATAATAAAACTCTTTTTGTCTAAGCTTCAGATTATGCTAAAGTAACAAAAGGTCTGTAATCCTACAACATTAACTGTTATGCATAGATAGCCATATAGAAGAAAAAAGGCAAAGATGATTTAGCTAATCATTAAGGATCTGATCATCTGGGATAATATGAAATATGATTCCTTGGGATGAAAAGAATGGAATAATTGTGTTCAGTACATTTCAGTAGTTAGGAAAATAGAAAGTCAAGACCAATAGATATTAATGGAAAAAGGATGGCCTGAACTGGATTGGAACCTTTGACAAAATGACCATCCACTTGATGCTGAGTGACAAAGCATTGCAGAAAATAGATTTAGCACTACTGAAATTGAAATTGATCTTGTGGAATGACTGCAAATTGAAATAAGAGAGAAAGGTAGCAGTTTAATTTACTTCCTTTAAAGAATGTAAAATGTAAATATTTCATGCAAAGCCTTCCACAAGTATAAGATGACCTAACATTATTGATTACAGTGGATGCAGCTTGGTTGACTTTTGAAATTCATACTACATTACTTTGTCGAGAGGTGACATCATTTGGTTTACCGCTATAATGTTTTCATAGAATTGAAAGAAGAAAGAGGTATTGATTGGATGAAAAAAATGGTGATCATCGCAAAAGACCATGGGGTCAGGAAAGGTACTAAGATGAGAAAAGATTTAAAACCATGGAAAACCAAGTGTTAACTTAACAGTCAAGAAACAAGCATACATTTCCATGGTCAGATGGCAAGCCGACAGTACTAGACACAACTGCATGCATGAAATGAGGAAAGATTGAAAGAAGCTATAATAAGTCATTAAATAAGTATCTTGTTAAATAAAATCATTCCAATTAAAATATTTTAGCAGGGGAACAGCAGCTGATGCATTATAATGAAGGAAAAACAAAATGTGAAAGGCCCGTAGAACTAAGTAGATCAGTTCACAAATGACACTATTTACAAAACAGAAAAACATTTTTTTGAAAACATTTGAATTGCTTAAATCTGTTTTGTCTGCAACACAAAAAGAGATAGCTTTGCCTCGCTTTTCCTATCCCCGACAATGGCTACCCGCAGGGTGCAGGAGGATGGGAAAAGCAGGGCCATGGCTGCAGGGACAGGCAGGATATTAGCAGAATGGGGAAAAAGGCTTATGCAAAGTGAGGAAAAATGTTAGTAAATATAAGTCCCCAACATCCTATCAATTATAGTTCTCAGAAATATCCCCTAGGGGCACCTATAGATATAAAATCTAAGTGCAGGCTCTTCCACTCAGACTTAACACTGCAGCTTATGTTAGAAGAACTTTCCCTCCCATCCCACCCTGATAAAACAATTTTGGAAACAAGTTGACACTGGATGTCCGGTGGAACTCTGTTGAAGTGTATTAAGAATTGTGTACACAGTTGAACAATATTTAATTTTCACAGCTTTGGCGGAAATTATCGGAGTACTAACATGTCTGAATTCACTGGGGATTAAGGTTGCTCCCTTCTGTGACCAGTAGTCAACAGCTTTGGTCATTAGAGGGGACAATCGGAGACTTATGTTTTTGTATGGTTTGGTTATCAAAGCAGTTGCTTAACGTGACTGCGGGCATAATGGTTTTATGGTTATACCGTTATGGTTATATTGTTATAGTTTATAACAATAAAAAAGCAGTGGCCAATTGTTCTACCAATTTCAGTGTGTGAGTCCGTTATTCATTAAGAGTAAGAGATAAATGTTATTACTTATCCTGGTCTGGTCTTTAGCTGCCATGGAATTTTCCATACAAGAGCATAATATATTAAACAGGTAAATATAGCACAACTGAATATGATGTTGCAAAACATATTCTTTTATTGCTATACAAATGATTATTAATATTATCCATGAAAAAAAAATACATGACAATTTTTTTGATTAACACAGAACAATTTGCTTGATAGCAAATCCAGTAGTGGAAAGTAGAGCACAGGGTGAGCAGAATTGTTTTATAAGAGACCTGCTCACAACTAAGAAGTAAGCTTGCACCATACCCTACTTCTTCTAGTTACTCAAAGGCAACAGGAACAGAAAAGCAACAAAACTTTTACCTTGCAGCCCGTCCAACTAGGTTACTCCAGTATCCTATAACTGGGGATCTAATTTTTAAGCCGGCACATTCCCTTCTTCACTGGATATAAGGAATTTTAAATTCATTTATGATCTAAAAAAATTAGATTTTCATGGTTAGCTTTACTATTTGTTATCAACACAGGTTTCATTGACTTCACCAAGCCTTGCCAGGGTCATGCTATACCTATCCTTATCAACTTTTTGTAAGATTTTTGGTTATATTCAGCATGGAAACCTGAGAGACAGATACTACTGTACAAATCTAATCTTTTATGAGAAGGTGAGTAGAAACTTGTATAAAGGAGAGACTGCGGATATAATATATGTGGGCTTTGTTAAAGTGTTTCACATTGTTCCGCACAAGTTCCTGTTGTGTAAGCTTATGACTATTGGTTTGAAAAGTGAAGTTAGTAAATAGATGAAAATCTGGCTAAAATGTCATCTCCAATGAGAGTTGATCAATGCTCAACTGTCACTCTGAATTATTATTATTATTTATTCTTTCCTCTATAGCACTACTATTTTACGTAATGCTTTAGAGATTCATCATTCACTTCAGTCCCTGCCCCATGGAGCTTACAATCTAGTTTCCCTAATTTGTCCCACACACATGTTTTTGGATTGTTGGAGGAAACCCACGCAAGTGCGGGGAGAACGTACAAACTCCATGCAGGGTGTAATTGAACCCAGGACCTCAGCGCTGCAAGGCCAATTACCCTAGGGACCTGTTTTAGGACCATTATGATTGAACTTATTTACAAATGATAAAGAGCTTTTTAATAAGAAATTAAATTTCTGTATTTGTACAAGTGCTGGTCAACGAATTAGAATAATTTGAAATAGTGCTATCATGAAATTCTTTGAATGCATTTTTTGTGCAGAAAGCAAATCAGGTGTTCACCGCACCTGTCCTACTCGTTAGACTAATCACAGAACTCGTTACCTGTAGAAAATTTGCTCAGCTGAGCTTTCCAAAAGGCCCATTTAGGCCATTTAACTGTGACACTGTTGTTTTATTGAATTGAGGCAACTTTAGTGAATCAAGAAATCGTATATCCGGCACTCCCACGGTTAAAAACATCAAATTTATTTAGAATCGATTAAAAAACAGGATTCATGGTGCAGGTTAAAAATCAAAGCATCAGTTAGCGCCTCCTGACGCATTTCGTGCGATAGCACTTAGTCATAGGAAACTTTAGTGAATAACTCCTAATATTCACTAAACAGCGCATTCGCATAGTAAAGTCATGACTGCGACAATAGTAAAGTTGCGGGCCAAAACAATATTCACACGATGAAGTCGCGACTGTGACAGTAGCTGTCTATTGGGTAGCGTGAAACTGTCATTAGCTGGTGAATTCACACCTTTACGCGACAATTCGGAATTTAGTCATTAACCCCCTTCGATGTTTTATTTACATATGAAAGAAAAAATAAAGGAAATCTTTATGTTACATTTATTTTCTTATAAATAGTACAATTTCGTATTCAAAATACATCTTGTGTGTTACAGATTATGGTAAATTATGACTACGTTTATTTTTATGTGTTTAATTGAATGGGAAGAGAACCTTTAGTGATATCAATCAGAAAGCTGAAGTGAAAGGCAAATTAAAATGCTTGGTAACAATTTACATTATTGGCAGAGGATGCGAAGACGTAGAAGGCAAATAGAATACATAACAGTTGTCTGACCATATAAGCAATAAATGTAGGAAGAAAGAATCCAGACATTACGCTCACATATATATAGTGTAATTACATATATCTCTGGGAAAAAAAAACACCATAGCACATTTTAGGTGTTTGGGATTTCATACACTTTTGTAGTGTATTTTCTGCAAATTAAATCTGATTTATTTACTGTGCTGAGGGTTTGTTCATACCACAACATCACCTCCCCAGCATTATAAAATCCCTAGTAGTATTCATCCCTAGAGGAGTGCTTTGTGTTTAATTACACATAAGCACTACCTACATCTATGTATCTATTATACCATTCAGCTTTGTATGTAGCTAGTTAGAGATGTTTAATCTGCTTATCGGGGGATGCTGTGAGCTGCGGCTTGACTGATGGCTATCAATGTACAAATTACATAGAAATAAAAAAATGCAAACACAGGGAGATTTATTTATTTTTATAGTGGCAACATATTGTTAAATGCATGCTACAGTGAAACTTACAATCTATTTTCCTTACGCAATCACGCATATACAGACCAGAGCCGTTTTAGTCAGATTCCAGTAAACCTACAGGTATGTTTTTGGATTGTTCAAGGAACAGGGAGAACATACAAACCCCATGCATATAATCCCCTATGTGGAATTCAACCCAAGACTTTAGTACTGAAAAGTATTAATGCTAACCCTTTGTCAATCAAGGAGGAGTGTTGTCTGTCAAAGTTACCAGTTTTAAAGTTACATTTATTTAGTTTTGGAAAAAGTGTACACATAGGTTTTTCAGAAACACAAAAATCTGGAAGTCAACTTTTCTTATATCAACAGTAGACAGCTCTGTTAAAAGAATATCCTGTTTGTTGGGTTTTTAAATCTGGATTGAGAATCTCTCAGCATAACAATAGTGTACATATGATCTTCTCTATTTTAGTCTCTTGACTACTG
>WMED01004366.1:0-20824 GCA_019650415.1 Pipa parva
CTATCTATGACTGAGCTTAGTTCCCTTAAGACCCTAGGGTGTATATTGTCTGGACCCGGCTCACAGGCTCAATCCTGTGTTTAACTAAATAAAAGACAAAATGCAATATCTTTGTATTATTCATGTATATTGTTAAACTCTTTTGTACTTTGTGTAACGCATACTTTAACTGGTTTATTATTGATAACCAACATCAATATTTAGGTCATGGAGCTGCTGCTGTATGTGATATTTGCTATATTACACTGAAAAAATACCCAAACCAAATAATTTAAAGCATATTTTATACTAGATTCACCACTGGCAAGACAGGTTTATAAGAGGCACACGCCATATGAATGGAAATATATTCCCTGAGTAACAAAGGGGTCATGGGACTGCTGTATTTCCTGTTATCTACAGCTACCCTACCAGACATATAATAACATAGCAAAGAAAAATAGTAATTGTTTGACACTATACTGACACTAAAATAATTCATTTTTAGACTTAGGGTCATTAAATATACCTACAGATAGGTGCCCTGTGCCACCTCCTTCCTCTGCCTTCTTGATGCAGCTGTTCTTGTTTGATTTGATGTTGACATCCTGATCTGGCCTCCATCCCATCTTCTGTCCTCACCACTGCTCAGAGCAATGCGTACGAACGCTATTTTGGGCCTAATTCCACATCTGTGAAATAAAAGGAACTGCTGCCTGTTTAATAACCCCCATAAATATCAAATTACCTGATTCCAAGGTTTTAAAAAAAGTAACTTTGTTTTTGATTCAGACAAGCTGTTTTTTTTTTATTTAATGCAGAAAACGACCCTGTCATTTGTTTTCTGCAGAACAATGTGTTAATTAAAAGCAGAGACAGCAAAATAATTCACACATATAAGTATCTGTAAACAAAATATCTGAAAATGATTCTTATGTCAAGGCTGAGTCATTTAAAACAAACATTCTTTGAAACTTTCTTTACTGAATCCCTTAATCCATAGTATAACAGTGTTCCAGACAAAGACAGCCCAGCAGCCACTGCTTACCTTCACAAGCAAAGGGATAAAAATATAGCCAAGCTATGCACTGCTTGGTTTTTGTGTCTGGGATAGTCAAAGGAATGTTTTTACCTTTCTGTTTCGCCACTGACAAGGTTGCTATTCTTATGCTAAACCATTGTAACGCTATATTTACGGTATGTGTAAAACCCACTTATAACAACATCTCCATACCCAGGCTAGCACACACCTCAAGGTATCTCAAAACTAATACTAATTTAGGTTGTACTAATGAAATAAATATTTGTGTAAATATATATGTATTTTAAAAAATGTACCTTTATACAGAGTCTCTCGCTGTCATCTTCCCTGTCAGCCTGACTTTTCTTTCTGAGTCAGGTTGGGTGGGGATAAATGATGATTGACATTATAACTCCTTCAATCAGATCCCTTAAATTATGATCTAGTAGGGATCTGATTGGAGGAGCTATAATGTCAATCATCATTTAGCCCAGCCCAACCCCACTCGGGAAAGAAAAGTTAGCCTGAAAGGGAAGATGAAAGAGAGAAACACTGTTTTTTAAAACACATACATATTTACAAAAATGTTTGTTTCATTAGTACAACCTAAATTAGTATTAGTTTTGAGGTCACAGTTGCACTAAATGGAATTAAACTTCTACCTTCTCCCAGTTTTCTATTTGTTTTGACCACTGAATCTATTATCACACAGCGCCGATTTCCTCCTAATTGAAAATACTAGAAGGTAGTTTAAGGTTCGTCTCACAGGAACTCAGAAAAGGGAAGCCATCAAGCAGTCACTGTAAATCAGATCCTGTGCAAGTTTGTGTAATGGAATGATGTACCTATCCTTCCCTGGTCTCCATTTGATTTTGAAGGTCTGCTGCAGTGACCTTACAAAGGAATCTTTGAGCAGCGCTCACCAATACTGCCCTTTGCCATCCTAAACCCTTCTCATTTGCTGCCTCGTATCTCTGAATTTCTATGCCTCACTATGTCCATCAGAAACAGTTCCTCAGATTTTTCTAAACCAAAATCAGATCCTACTTCTTGGAGCAATAGCGTTGGTTTATGTATTCATTAACGTACTTTATTTTTAAGTAGTTATTTATGCTTATGATTCGCACTTAAATGATAATGACTTTGTATTATTGTACTTATTATCCTCACCCATCTGTGTTTTTAAGTCTCCTCCTGTTTAGATTGTAAGCTGTATGGGTTAGGGAACATCATCCTCTTGTTTCAATCCTTGCCTGGCACTTACAGTGCTGCATCTTCATGATTTCGTGCTTGTAATTTACTTCACTTTTATTATATTAAGCACCCATCCTGTATAAAAATTCTATTGTTGAATTGTACAGCTCTGTGTAACCTATCGGTGCTTTATAAATAAAAATATATATAAAAAAATATATATATATAAAAAATAACTATATATACAAAGCAGCCTTGTACTCATAAAGGGCAGAGATGGCACACTGGGGCTGTGGGTAGTAGACACCAAGCATTACTCTTGAACTTTACATTACTCCCTGTATAGTACACTCTGTTGCATTGAGATTAATGGTCTCATCCAACTGACCAGTGTACATGTTTATCTGCATTAAGAGCCTCATTGACTAAAGCTCAAAAAGTGACGTAGGGCTATGAATCTGCATCTATTCTCCAATTCCCTATGTTCGCTTATTGAGCAAATTCTGTGAAGCGGCAAATACGTAACCAAAAAAGGTAATTACGCAAGTTGCAAATTCATGGAGCTCTTCGCATCATTTTGCGTGTGCATGCACAGGTATTTTTACTATTATCAACATGAACTATGGACAAGGTGACATAGAAATAGATAGAATATTACACAGAATACAGTTAGTGGGATATGGTGAGTTGACGTCACTGCCCTTCACTTGTCTAATTCGCCTCACTCCACATGACTTCTCATCCTATTTCTATCCCCCTGACTACACCACACTACGCATTCAACAGAGATCACCGCTATCCACCTGATCCACAAGCATATTCTCCACTTAGCCAATAATGAGAAGTGAACTTGCAACTATTTTGATTTGAATTGTAACTAAGTGAATTCGACAGGTGAATTCACACTTTAGTCAATGAGGCTCACAGTCTTTTATTTCTCATCTGTTTTTTTAGATAAAAGAAAAGTGAAAGTTTATACGTTTTTAATGTTACATATTTAATGCATCATTCAGCTAAGACAATGATTTGATGATTATTTGGTTTGAAACAAGATTAGCAGTTTGCTTCCATGGGTATACTTGACAGTATCCAGGGTTTTATAGAGAACAGTACTCTGCAAATTAAAAGGGCAAGCAAACTAATTTCTGATATCTGTTGTTTTCAAGCACATTTTGCATGAATTTCTTTACACATTGTTACTCTGGGAGCTCCATAGAAAATTCAAAACTGGATATGTGGGTAGTGACAAATTTGGGGGTACTGTACATTTATTAAAGTGGCGAATTGTTCCATACATGCATAAATTTGTGACAATTCTCCAGTTTTTCATATTCAGCAAGGTTTGTTAATTTCTTTAATGTTTTAAGTTCTCACACTTTTCACAACATTATGACATCTTCACATTGAGAGGGTTATTCACTAAGGTGCAAATTTGACTGTTGAATTCACAGTGGATTCCCATAGCAAATCTGCTACAATTTCCCCATTGTAACATCGTGACAATTTTCCCGTAATAAAGCCGCGATTGCGAAAATATTCTCATTATAAAGACGCGACTGCGACAGTATCAGCCTATTGCAACTGTCTTTATTTGGCGAATTCACACCTATACGCAACAATTCAGACTTTAGTGAATAACCCCCCCCCTAACCCTCTGCAAATGCAGCAATAAATAGCGAATTCATGTTGTGTTCAAGTTTCAATTCGCCAAAAGTGAGCTTCAATTTGTGGTTTTTATTTCTGTAAATGAATTGCGAATTGAAGGACTTACAACAAGGTTCCTGTTAATCTTCTAGAGCAGTGGTTCTTAACCTTGTTTGAGGTACCGAACCCACCAGTTTCATATGCGCATTCACCGAACCCTTCTTCAGTGATAAATCACTTGACCTCTGTGTCTTGACCTCTGTGTCTTGACGTCTGTGGCGGAGGCTCCGCCGAACCCTTGAGACCAACTCACCAAACCCCTAGGGTTCGATAGAACCCTGGTTAAGAACCACTGTTCTAGAGACATTTCGTGTTAAAGGTTTAGAAAATGTGGCAACCACGAGCCAGCGTGATCTAGGAATTGTCTGTCATTGAAATGAATATAAAAAAAACAATTGTTGTCATCTATATAACTATTCTCCGAACGACATTACTGGAATCCAACACGCAACATTGCCCTTTTATATTATAATGAATTCATATTTCTAATATGTTATCAATGATCTGTAAACCGACAGTTAAAGTGATGTTGCCTATTTTACGCAAATCCATGCAAATATGACATTATTTCACTATAACAGACCTATTCATAACATATTTGCTACAATTTAGCTGACAGTGCAGAAACATGGCAATTTGCTCCATCGCTGCATCAATACGCTATTTAGTGAATATGTGCAATTGACTCTTTGATAATTATGCTCCTTGGCTGCTGAAGACTCTAATCTCTAAAGGTGACATATGTTTTACATTTAGTATAATAAATGGTTACAAATTAGTATTTAATGAATTGCATTAATTTATGCAAATGTTCTGTTTTTTTTAATTTTTTTAAACCAGTTTCTTTTATGCAAGGTACAATCAATTTATTAACTCTAATTATAAGAGTCTTTTATGAAGAAAGTGAAAAGGGACGGGTATCAGGGCGGGTATATCACATAAAAAAAGGCAACAGAATGTTGGCATTGTCTTTTCTTATGATAGTCATGACCATTGCCAGTATATAGTCATTAATTTAAAAAAAAAGTTCATTATACAAGTAGTACCATTGTCTCCTATGAATAGATCCTTGTGAAGATGACATCACTTAGCCTATATATATATAAATATTTGCCAAAGCGCAGAGTGAATACACAGTCTAAAGAAGAAGTAAACCCCAAAATTAATATATTATAAAATGTACCTGGCACTAGGTGGGAAGTGATCATTTCCATAGGGAATGGAGTAACGATTCAGGAGTTTGAACGCAGTCTCACACAGCCATGAAGCTCCAGTCTGGCTCCCCCTCCTGACCGTCATCTGTGGTCCAGAGTGGCCCCCAACGTCATCATGCCTACTCTAGGCATGCGCAGTGATAATATCACCACTCAGATTTCTGAGCCAATGCCAGTCAGGAGAGGGAGCGCAGCTTCATGGCTGTGTGAGACTGCGTTCAAACTCCAGAATCGCTATTCCGTTCCCTATGGAAGTTAACACTTCTAACTTAGTGCTAGGAACATTTTATAATATATTTATTTCATTTCAGCCTTTACTTTTCCTTTAATGAATATACAGAATTATCTATGCTACCCAGTGGGTGAATTTATATGTAAGTACGGTAAACTCATTTCGGGAGTCAAAGTTTCATAAATGAAGTGTTGGACTGGAAATGCTCCTGTATAGGTTAGCCTCATTCACTACAGTCTTATTACCACAACTCAACCAGCATGTAGAACCAGAACCTACCTAGTTCCAGATATCATTCTTTACTTGTCAGGCAGGGAAAGAAATGCACAGAATCCAATCGGAGATTTTAGACCCTCCTCTTGTCTGTTTCCAAGGCACTGCTTACTCCTGAGCATGCTCAACCAAATATCCACCCCAGTCCAATGAAATAACATTAACAAATTAGATTTCTACATTGCTGGGTAGCATGTCATCATGGCAGATCCACACTACTTTGAAAATGGATATAGATAAAGGGCAATAGATGATGAATCATAAAAATGTCCAAAGTTTTCTTGCAGACTATCTGCTTTCCAGGTGTTGTATTTTAGTTCTTTTAAGAGTTCAACTCTCTGGCCTTTTTAAAGCAGGGCTAGCTTTAGACAGAACGGAAGTCTGGGCAGGAATTAAGATCACTGTATCTGATGGCCCAGTTGTTCACCAGTTATTTTATTTATAAATTAACAGTTAAATTGTGTATATGTATTTTACATGAAGCAATTTAACTTGTGAAGTGCAATATCATTTAATATTTCCACTATGACAACGCACAGCTGTAAATATTAGTAGGTTGACAACTTTTGTGGGATAGTTGGTCCAGCAACTAGGGCCCAGGTTGTAACTAAGTACTGTATGATATTATAGATCCTGAAAACTATTAATCACACTATTTATTGATATTCCTTAATTCCAAAGTGGTGATGCATCCATCCTTGTCAAATGAATCTAGTATTTTGTTTCCTGTTGTTATGGGATAAGTATCAAACCTGGACAGGACAATGCCTTTCATTTTTAGATTTACAATGTTGCTGTTGGGCTTTGCTACTGCAATGCAATTTTGAGTATATTTCACACAATCTTCTGTGGTCACCTTGAAAAAAAAGCTTATAAATAAAACCCACCCAGGATAGCAAAATATCTAGCTTCCTATTTGAGTCAGATGCAGGTTCTTTTGTCACCATATGTTCTCCTCCTGTTCCCTGCTGAGTCCAGCTTTATAAACTCTCCGTTAGAGACCTAAACCATAATGACATCACACTTCACCATTGTGCGTAGTGAGCTGCGAAGCCTTCGGCTCACTTCGCACTTGGTGTTATGCGCCCGCTGATGTCCTGCACGCGGACATCAGCGAGCGCTTTAAAGGAATTTCAGTCTCGGCGAGGAGACTCGAATGGTCTCGCCGAGACTGAAATCCCTTTAATGCGCTCGCTGATGTCCGCGTGCAGGACATCAGCGGGCGCATAACACCATGTGCGAAGTGAACCGAAGGCTTCGCAGCTCACTACGCACAATGGTGAATTAGCCCCTTAGCTGGCTAAGTTTTGTCATTTTATATTTTTGAACATGGAAATTACCATCATTGTAGGGAGAATAAACTCCTTACACTAAAATACACCATTTTCTCAATCTTGCAAACACTTTTCGGTGACAAAATTTGTCACAAGGGGCAAGATAAATATCAATATCGGCAGTTTGTTTTAAAGTTGCATCAGTTTTCAATATTGTTCTTTTTCTGTCATGGTAAATTTTTGTTGCCACTATGTAAATTTGTCACAATCAAAAGAGTAGCAAATAAAAATGAATGCCAACAAAATGTGGCAATTGATATAGTTAGTCTTTCTTTTTTTTTACTTTGAAAAATATACCCTTAAAAGTAGACTGACATGAACTTTTGCTTTGCAGTTCTTCTTCTCTGAGGAAGCCAGTAGAAAAGTCATCCAGAGGAAGAAAACATATACTAGTATGTGCCTTGGAAGAGACTTATGGGGGTTATTCACTAAAGTCTGAATTGTTGCGTATATGTGTGAATTTGCCAGATAAAGACAGTCGCAATAGACTGCTACTGACGCAGTCGTGTCTTTATAATGACAATATTATTCCCATATTGTTATGGGAAAATTGTCGCAATCTTAACTTTAAAAAATTGATGTGACTTTACAATGGAGAAATCGTCATGGATTAGCTTTGGGAATTCGACAGTCAAATTTGCACCTTAGTGAATAACCCCCATATAGAGAAGAGGTTGCAAGGGTATTGGCATTGGGTTCTTCTGACTTGACACACATGGATTTGTGATTTCAACATTAAATAGTACGCCAGAAAAAAATGTGGCAACAAACCAATGTTTTGCCATCTGCCAGACAAGGTCACGGACCAAAGTAAATACAGCTTTAGTGAACACTTTACTTAGAAGAATAATCTCACTGGTTTTATTATTATTGTGGGATTAATAAAATATGTAATTTTTAAGATTACAATTAGGATATCATCACTATCCATAACAACATTTATTTCATGTTGCTTTGCCAATAAAATCAAGGAGAGTTTCCTTAACATCACTCTCCGTAGCTTTATTAGCTAATTATTTATTGTCCCTGGCTTTGTCTACCATTACTTGGTAGTTTCACTCTTCCTTTGCCAGTCGTCTTAACAACAACATATCTGTTTCTGGAACGTGAGGTAAAATGTCCTCAGTTTTTTTCACTGAACATTCCCACCATAAGAAAATTATCTTTATATAGTGAAGCCAGTCTTAGCCTCACAAAACAGAGGGGAGTCAGGATGTTTCTCTTATTTGCAATTTAACAATTTTCCATTAAAAATGTAGACAGTTGGGTTGGATTTATTTGTATCCCAATAGCTGCTTTCTATTTTCCACATGGTGTTTGTAAAATGTAACCTTCCAATAAGGACTCTATAATCGTATAATAGTTCTCTCTGGATAAGAGATTACCGTACATGAGCTAACTTTCCAATAAGATGTAATGGGACCAAGTGTGGCCTGTCGTTTATTTCCTGACTGGCTGTGCAGTAATTTTGCCATCCAAATGTGGACACTGAACCAGATTACATTGGATCTAACAGATTGCCACTAAAATGAATTTACTGACTGGACTAAGGCTTGGATGTAAGCTTCCAAGCTGAGTTCTCCTTAGTCAGGTTTAGGTAAGGTTGGGCTTCCTGGTTGTTTCTTTTTAAATGCTTTTTCCAATACAAAGATAACTTCAATGAGGCAGGTGTCTGGGGATCAAGAGCTTATAAAACAGAAGACTCAGCATTGTGTATTTTTTTCTTAATATTTACTTGGGCATTAGAGACCCCTTTTTCAGTCTTGAAAGACTCTTCTCTTGCAAATCAGATTGGGTAAAAATTTTAACTGGTTATACAGCAACATATACTTTTCTAACTGAATAGCTCATGCATCACTTCCCATGGGTGCCCTGGATGTGGGCTCTGTTAATAAAATGTGCATCTGGGTCAGCAGAAGATTCCATTCTAACCTGCTGTGAATCAGGACTGCTGAAAACCTCAAAAGTAACAAGATGGTTGACTTGGCATAAGAACTGAATTAAACAATGATTTTTTTTTTTTTTAAGAAAAAAAAAATAACAGCTTTATTTTATTGTGGATCTTCTTACAAGAGTCAGCAATGCCTCCATATCTCACAATATACTCACATTTGGGGTGCTCAGCAGCCTTAATGGGGGGGCGAAACCACATTTGAAAAGTGCCCCCTTAATCAAAAGTGACAAAGATTTTTTGAACGTTTCTATGATAATAAATGAAATGAATTTTGAATCATTTTGAATAACATAGATCAGCAGCAATCATACTTGTAAGTCAAATTTGTAACTGTTTAGCATAACACTTAGCAGCAGAAAACATTTTAGAAATGCATTAAAAATGAGTATTTTCAGTAGAATAAGACTGGATTTTTATCTAATGTATAAAAATTAGAGGTTTCCTTTCAGGTCATTACCTTTCTATGATTAAGTGCCACCTGCACGAAACGCGTTAGGAGGCGCTATTGAAGTTTTTTAACGATTTTGGATGACTTGAATCCTGTTTTGCTATGCCAAAATAAACATCGCTGCTTTTAACTTTGGGAATGCTGGAGACTTTTTTGCACATACTTCCATTACCTTTTAGTATTCAACAAGATATCTAAATCAGGTAAATACTGAAGACAGAAAGCATTATTGTAAGAGTCAGCCTTCATAAGTACCTTAGATACAGAATCCATCTAACCCATCTAATTTTGTTGTCTTTTGCGATTATAAAACAAATCTTAAACATAATCTATAGAAAAGGACAGGGCTACCAACAGTGTAATGGAGGTTCAGTACACTAGAGTGTCTTTCCGCTCACTAAACCAGGTACATAGCTTGACTTTGAGAGGCCCCCATGAGTTTTTAATCTTTTACATTTCTGAAATGGATTTTTTATAGGGTAACTAAAGCCAAAGGCTGACTGACAGCTAGTCTGTCTGTGCTTAATAAAATAACCCTTTGATCTGGTCCTAATTTAATTAACTTGTAGCTTCATTTCAAATTGAGTGTAAGAGGTGGAGATTTGGTGGATAGTATTCCTTAATGGATGTGAAGGATGTCCTGCCAGCTGTTACTATTGCTTACCACTTGTAGAGTTGATTTCACAAATTGATAGTGCTGAATTAAACGTATTTAAAAACTCAGAGATGCTGATGTTATATAGCCGGGAAAAAAAACATGGAAATCTCAGATCTAGATGCACAATTCAGAAATAGTACGTTTTCAGCCATAGGGTGATCCAAGACTTTATAATGCCTGAGGGGTAAATTGAAATTATACCTCTAACAAACAAACATTGAACAACCAATCTTAATAATTACACTGCAGAGCTCTCAGAGAACGCAGTGTGTCCACCAACTACTACTTTTGTAAGTGATGGGAAGCAGGTCAGTTCCTGTGCATATAGAGAGCTGAGAACTCTAGATAAACAATGCAAGACTGCGATTTCCCGTTCCCTATAGTTCACACCTAAAGGCCTTTCCTACCTATATTATATTATTTTCACTTGAAAGCCACTGCTGATGCCACCAACCTTTTGTTGATGCCTAAAAAAAGGTTGTTTATATCTTGTCATGTTAGCAGACGTGTCAATAGTTAAGCATGTGTCCTTAAGCATCCATTAATCCTATTTGCAATAAAGTGTAGAATAATGAACATACTGATACTGATTGCTGTATATATATATATGAATGGAAATCAATAGATGGATTTAATCAGTTATCTTGTAATAGAATCAGGGGCGAAACTTTGAGGAGGCGGTCCCACCCTTCTCCTGGGCTAGTGCGTGATCGGCACCAGGGCCGCCCTACAAGGGATTGCAGCAGTAATGTCCATGACCCCTGTAGGCACTCCACTGAATAGAAAGAGCAAAGTTATTTTAAGCCATGATAAGCTTCAAACAAATTTACCTGCCATATTATTTACTGTAAATTTGTATGTTTGATAACAGTTGACCATTCAAACTAAAGTTTCCAAAAATAAATGATCCTAAAATTTAAAGGGTACATTTACTAAAGTCAAAACACATATTTGCCATTTTTTAACATGTTTGCCCATTTTTAATCTGTTTTTTTGCCGTTTTCTCTAATTTTTCACCACTATCTCAATGTACTGAGCCCTTTCCAACTTTTTCTTTTACTAATAAGACATTTTGTCAGGTTGAAGGTGGCGAAAATCCATTATTCCCTATGGAGATGGTTCCCAGCGTAATAATCGCTGATATCGGTATTGATATCCTTATCGATATCAATATTAAAGGGACCAATTGACATTAATGTTAATTGTAGTGGTATTAGCACATCACTGTTTACTGATATCAAATTTTTTTTATCTTGATACAATATTTTTCGATTTTATAAAATCAAATAAAAAGAGGGTGAAAAATGGTCAAAAATGGCAAAAAGCAGTGAAAAGCGTGAACATTTTATTTTTACTTTAGTAAATATGCCCCATTTAATTAGTATGATAGGGAAAGTTCCAGAGATGTTTCTGGTGAACAAAGGTACCATGGCGCTTTTTTTGGTCATCTAGGGTGATAAATTTTCTATGAAAACTTATTAGTAACGCATATTCTGTAGGTTCCTTACTGTTTTTTTGCGCGTTTACTGGAAAATTACAATTGAAAATGCTCAAAGGAAAGGCGTTTTTTTTTTAAATAAATATGCCGTACTTGCAAATTAAACATTTTCTCTTCGCCCTTTGATGTATTTGTCCCTACACTGTAGTGAAGCCGTACTTATTCTAAATATTTACCAGCCTGAAAACATATTCTTCTCAATTTAGTTCTAAAACATCACCTGCCTTGACTTGCCATTTATCTGAAACGTCTGCCTGTTTTTCTGCCTGTTTTTAATTTTTTGTCTTGCCTTTCAGCTTCTTTACAGACTAGTATTTGACTAATGCAGGTCCCCTACACCCCATGTGTGAGCTGATCCATTGAGAATGTTTTTCACACACTGTCACTGGCTGGGCGTCAACAGAGGTTGTCATTGAGTCAGATGACTGCC
The DNA here is from genome assembly GCA_019650415.1 of Pipa parva. Lineage (NCBI taxonomy): Eukaryota > Metazoa > Chordata > Amphibia > Anura > Pipidae > Pipa > Pipa parva. The sequence goes on from WMED01004366.1 coordinate 11,940, forward strand.
TAGGTATTATCCATCAGTCTTTCCTCTTCAATACCTAAATCCTCTAGTCTTTAAATAAGAAACATCTTCAAAAATGACCTTGCCTTTCATGCCATGTTACTAAATCATTCAACCCCTTATAAAGCATAAATTACAATGCACCATAAGTACAATTATAATTCTAAAAATTGAATGAATGAATTTACATCTAATCTAGTATAATGTTAATGAATGTGGTACATTTCCTTCAGTGCTGTAAACATACAAATCCAATAGCTTAGTTTTGAACTTATATAAAATTTCTGTAAAAATGTTATGTAACATACAGGGCATTACTCATCCTGTCTAATAGACACATGCCATCTCCCTTACATATGTTTGTGTCTCTACTTAAATACTGGCCAGGGTGGATCACACATCATATTTTCAGAGTTACAGCTGGAAAGTGTAGGTTCAGAACAAAATATTTCTCATAACCCACAGTAACAAACTGGAGCATGGCTTTTATTATTATAGCTCACCTACACCAGTGAATGCTACCTACTGGTTTTCTGTTGGGTACTAGACCTTTTTTAGCATTCTCTGAGGGCAATTTTACATTGTTTCAATGGTGCACCTTATCGGCAACTTGTTCGATGTGAAAAGTATTTGTACTTAGAAAAATTTTCACAACCATCTTCATAGGGAATAATAGTTTTTGTCACCCTGATTTTGACGCTTGACAGCAACAGCATATGTCACAAGGGGCACGATAAATTTGTTTTAATGTGGTGAAAATTTTCAATACAGCATTTTTACCATTGCCGTAAATTTTTGCCGCCACTGTATAAACTATTCACAATGCTGCAAATAAAAATGAACGCAGAAATTGTGTCAGAAAGAGGTGAATGATAAAGTAGTCCATTTTTTTCCGCCTTTGATAAATATCCCCGACTCCTTATTCACTAAACAGAGGATTCCCATAGTAAATCCACAACCGCATCACAATTCCCATAGTAAAGTTGTAACCGCACCAGTTGCAGTCTATTTTGTAGTGTGCGACTGCCATTAGCTGGCTAAGTTTACTGAATACCCGAACATGGGGAAGTGGCAAATTCACACATTTATGAAATAATTCGGATTTTAGTCAATAACCCCCCAAGAAACTTGGGTTTCTTTCTCAAAAGAGAAATTAATTCTTGACAGCTTCCAAATGTCTTTGAACATGTCTTTGGCCTTAGAAAGACACAAGGTAGTTTAAAAAATTGGTTTATTATGTTGTTTTCCCAATTTAAAAATAAAAATCAGAACCCAAACCAAACCCAACACCTTTTGTTAAAAAAATCAGAACAAGACTGGCACACATATGTAATGTTTCAGGAAGGGTGCATTTGGTGTTGACTTTGTGGATGGGGTTTATTTCTGTTTCAGCCCTGGTCTGTGGAAATCAGGTTAGAAAGTGAAAAGCTACAACAGACCAATGTAGCATCATCTGTGTCCCACCATTCTCCCTTAACCTTCATCAACAGTGATGTACTTAATATAATCCAATTTAATTCTGCATTGATATCTCTACCAACCAGATACATTTCCTTAAATTTATTTTCACTGAAGCTCATTTGCCTTTCAACAGTTGAACATTTCAATCTGTCCAAATCCCTCTGAAGAAAGAACACATCCAGCTCCAATTTAACTGCCTTTTTGTGTTGATAAATAGAGAGATGCAACTAGTTCTTAAATAATTTAAAATGAATAGAAGGAGATAGAACATTGTGGCACAAAATATATTTAATGTGCAGAGTCAGATTATTTATTGGGTAAACAAAGCATGTTCCTACAGGGTCCCGGCCATTAAGGGCCTTCTGCTTGTTGAAGTGACACTAAGGCTGGGTTCAGGCTAGCATATGCTAGCACTGTGCTTTTAAAAAAGTGTGTCCTGAAAATATGCTGGTAAATGCGGGCCGGTGTTCGGGATACTTTTCCTATTGTAGTTACCCGAGATTGTGTGACCTCTCCTTCCATGTTCCCAGTTCCTTCTGTCTCATCGCATTGTTCATTTTGCCTCCCTACACTCACTAAAAACACGACATGAAGCGTCCTGATGGCATTCCAGCACATGGTCACTATAGTGTGACCGGATCAGGTAAGTGTAATGGTGGTTTGCACTCAAGTTTTTTTTTTAAAGGGCAGTGTTGCCTGCGCTAATGTGAAGCTGGTCTAAAGCCTGTAAAAAAGTGTTTTTCTAACTATTAGCCACCTGTTATTAAGTACAACAAGTGGTAAAATAACAAGTCTAGCTAGGCTTACTGATTTTTCAGAATAGTCATACCAATAAAGGAAATAAAAGCTCTTGGAGCAGTTAATCCTAGCTCCTCCTACCTAAGTCAAGGACTATGCTCATTAAGTAAATGAATCAGATGGTTGCTTTCATTACTATACATCGAGCAGACTTGTGAATAATGTCTGACGATTGGTTGCAATGGGTTGCTAGGCCTGGCCAATATTTGCTGCTCTTCCTAATTATTTTACAATTTTTTTAATACCTCCCTGTCTAATTTTGCTGTATCATTGCCTGGGGAATTACACCCATGCTGCTCAGAAATGTTCCTGCTATCTTACACTTATATATGCAGGATAACAAATTACAGGTGTAATAGTTCATAACTTCCTTGCTTAGCTTCATCTAGTTTACTTTGCTTAAATGTTTAACATTCCCCTTTGCATCATTAGCATAAGTGGGAGGATACATGCAAATCACTTCTTTGTGCTCTTGTGACCAAATCCAGTTTACTAGCACAGATATATCCTGAGATTCAGAGCCATATTTTAAGCTTGCCAATATATTTTGGTCTTATTAGATATCGTCACTGATAAATTCAACAAGAAGCATAGGTGGGCTAAATGGAGCCAAAAAGTCCTCCACTGAAAAGCAAATAAAGTAAAACTTTTCTTAAACAGAAAGTATTTCTATTAACCCTGCTATTAATATAACATTTCTCCACAAACCCAAAAGAAAAAAGTATGACAGTGGTCATGGGTAAGGAGAAGACATGTAACTGTTATTCTATTATACCACTTGGCCAGCTTTTAACTGGGCGACATTTCTGGCTGGAGTTGAACTGGGAGCGTGCTGCACTCTGAGGGTGCTGTCCAGTAGCCTGATGTTGACCTGTGGCTGCACACCATTAGACTGTTTGCACATGTAGTTCATGTTACCAATTATCCTGGCCTATAAATATGAGGCAATTTCCCCTAGTTTGTGCCCAAGCTGGTCTAATCAAACCTGGGTTAAGGGTTTACATCACACTTCAGTTTTGCTTGTTGTTCTACCTTGGATCCAGTTCTTGGTTGAACCTTGACACTGACATTCTCCTTTACAAATAACAGTAAGGGAATCAAATCTGTTTGTGTCTAGTCTCCAGAAGGGGAAGATAAGATGTGAATGTACAGCAGGTCTCAGCTTTGTTCCTATAAAATGAAACGAATAGGCTTATCTGGACTTCAGAAGGTAATTGTCACTTAAATGCAAGGTTCAATAGATTTTGAGTGTTAGAAAACCTGTTCAACAAGAGGAACGAGAGCCATTGCAGAGTTTCAATTAGCAGAACATAATGCACCTGAAAAGTAATGTTATAGGTTCATTTCCATTTGAAGTTCATAAATACTCAGCTATGAAGCTAATGTCCAGAAGATTCAGGTATCTGATATTTTCAGGAAATTAATGTTGCAAAGCCTTTTTAGTGCGGGTCAGCGTGGGACTTTTTAATGTCTGGAGACACTTAAACAAGATGATGACATGTTTGTGAAAAAAGTATCAATCTCATTATAGTGGCTGCTGTTAAGGGAAGGGATGATTGCAGCAATTCCATTAAAATGCATAATAAGTATAATCTGAGCTGGTGCCAAGTCACGCTTTATTTAGAGATTATTACATGTTTCATCAGGTGTAATGAATAAGTGAAACATACAGTGTATTTATAGAGATTAGTTCAGTGGGATCACTGTCTCCACTGATATAGTACTTTACATTTGCTTAATAAGCAAAAGATATAAAACATGTGTAAAACCAATTTGTAGTGACAGACTGACCAGAATATATGTAAAAACGAAAGTACCAACCATTCACTGTCAAATACATTATTTTTTTTTTATTATATATTATTTATTTCCTTTTAAATTAGTTCAGTTTGGAAACTGAAGTCAGTGCCTTGATTGTAAGGCTTGAGAATTCTAAACAACCAATCAAAAACCTGTAGGTGTGCAATATCTGGCCATACACAATTTGTTGGTTGTTTTTTTTTTAGAATTTTTAATCCTGTCAGTGAAGTCCCTGACCCGAAATTTCCCACTGGTCAACAACAGAGGAGGTAAGAGTGTAGTGATGTCTCTAAAGTAGTGAACTGAATCATACTTCTCAGGATCCAATTTCTAAAAATATTCAACCACCCCTCTTCCTCCAAAACAATGTTTTACCTTGAAATGAGGGCAATGGATTGCAACCAGTAAATCACTGAGTCAGATCATGTGGTCACTTAAAGAAGATCCAACATGGGTCACTAACTCATTCCCACCAGGATGAAAATCTACCCTGACATATAGTAACAGTTTATTAAAACAAGTGACAATTAGGTAGGCTAGGTGGGTTGTAAATACATCTGCACTACTTAAGTGTCTCATGGGGACTGACATGATAGGTGCTTAAGACAGAAAAGGTTTTGTTAGGGCTCTTTAAAAGTACTAGCAAGAATTAGTTAATGAGTGGCATTTGTCCAAACCTAGAGTTGTAGATTAGGTAGTTGGGTGTAACTACTTATTTTAGTGCAAACACTAGAAACACTAAACACTGGCTTGATTTTGAGCATAGGTTCCTAAATGGGAGAGCTAGATTAAGGAGAAGACTCCTCTGGAGTCTTGCTTGCCTCACACTAGACTTTTGTGTAATGTTCATCTTCAGCTGGCTATCACACTCTCAGGTTAGTTTCTCTCATTTCAAGGAGAGCTTTCTTGGTTATCAGAATATGTACACAGGAATATCAATATCTCTTTATCATAGAAGCCCTGGATTCTTTAAAAATAAATTAATAACAACTATTTGTTCAGAAATATGACCCCTGCATTAATCTGCACTTCTGTTAGCATCTCATTGCCTCAATACCCCTTCAAAAATTTCTAAATATTATAGTGAGTTTCTGTAACCCCTCCTTCCTCTAGGTCGTCCAGTAGAATACTCATCACCATTTACAATGGTGTTCAATAGGAAACAATCCAAACAGCCTGTTATATTTTATTGAAATTAACATTACCAATAAGCCCAAAAATAGCTGGATTTTTCATGGAGGATGGACTCTACAGAGCTTAGCTGAAGCATCTCTGATGTATAAATATCAACCAAGGGAAACAAATTATACACTTATTTACCAAATCCCTAATTCCATGGGATAGATGGTAGAGTAAATATGTGCATACCATATGTTCATATATACCTCATTTCCATGTCTGAGTCATGAGAAAATATATAAGCCAATCACAAATTAGGTTGCTGAGTGGTCAACTGACTCATAGATCTCTCCAACAATTGCACTGGGATTTTTAAAAATGCACAGTAAGACTGAGTTTTACTTCTGCAATAAATATGGTTCTTAGAAAAAAATAAAATGGCAGTGCAATTGAGCTTTAAACAGTGTCACCTGGCAAAATTAATAAGTTCTATTCTAACATATTGCATGAACAAGTAAGCAGTTCTGAATTGTGAAGTGTATATATAAGAACCACTGATGAACTCCTATAGACAGCAGTTTACTCTAAGCAAGATAAACATGTTTCTTAACTTAAAAGAATGCAGGAAGGGGTTAAGTGCTTGTTAAGATATGTTTGGGAGAATTGGGGTTGCTATTTGCCCCTTCTCTTTCATGGCGTGTCACATCGCAGGATTTAATGAGCACAGATTGAAATCCAGCGCCCGCTGTCTGTGTCTGTGACTTCCCTCTGACGGGAAGCGTCATCTGTCCTGATCATCTCTTTTTATTTTTACCTTAATTGGTTCATTTGCTTCCGTTTGTAGCTGCGTGTTCTTACAGACTTCATTCCTCCTCTGTCAGAAATGAGCCCACAGTTTTCTTTAGCCTCCCGCCTTTCTCTGGGAATTGAAAGGAGAAAGGCAAAGAATTCTTTACTCCTGTTTATTAAAATGTATGTAAGATATTCAGAGAGAGGCAGGGGATGGATGAAATATCTCTGAGAACAGAACATTTTACCCAGTATCTAAGAAAGCATTCATTCAAATCCTACCCCATGTTGGCATAAGAGAACCATTTGGGATAAACTGCCTGACATTTCATTATTGGAATGCAAAAGTTTACCTTAAATTGGGAATTACTATTATGATGAAGCAATTAAGCTCCCTTTTAATAGACCAAAAGATATAAAGGTAATAGCTTTGTTTTTAGAAAGGAACATAGTTCCTAAAAAGGGTCACCTAGCTTCCACTACACTGTACGACTTCTCCAGAGAAATTGGTATGGGATGTCACCCTGATTAACCTGAGAGGAATCTTGCCCAATAGGTTCTATTCATGCAAGTTTTTACAGAAATGAGCTAAGGCTGCTAATACTGCTTGATCTTAACATTTTATTTTCTATAGACAGCGACAGGAGCCAAAGGCTCCTAAAATCTTCAGATTTAATGGTCAAGGCCACAGGTCTAGGTGACCCTTTGAAATGGAAATTTTTTTAAATTATCTTTTGAAGCAGACTACCACATGTCTTATGCTAAGTGGATTCTGACTAGCCATTCTTTCATAAAGGATTGGTGGACTGCTGCTAAAATGGTTGTCCATCTAGAAGGTTTTACTATTTTTATAGCTAAATTCTGGAGCTCCATCAAAGGAAACATTGGGTAAATGGTTACCTTCTCAACAAAGGCCCTTCTCCACTGATTGCTCAGTTTGGGCAAATGGCATCTTTAATACAGTCCAGATGATTCTAAATGTCTTCCATTTATTAATGATGAAGGTCACTATGTTTTTCATATCCTTAACCAGATTTGTGCCTCAGTATAATCCTTTCACAGAAAATCCTTCAACTTGATGGATTGTTTCTGTATATACAGGTATGTGCTTTTACAAATCAATTTGATTTTACCACATACGGAATGCAGCAAAATATCCATATGTAGAAATATCTTAAGGATCATCAATGGAAACAATATAAATATATTCAAAATGTATCATTTTTATTTAGTTTCTTAATGGGCACCTATAGCCAAATGAACTGTCACTTTATGCTACTGCGTTTGTCACTCTCATATCTGTTTATGTAAATCTTTCTCCTTTTTAGATTGTAAGCTTTATGGGGCAGAGATCCTCTTATTTCAGTCATGGCCTGGCACTTGGAGTGATGTATTTTCTTGATTATATGCTTGCAATTTACTTCACTTGTTCTTTGTTATACACTTCCCTTGTCTGTATTATGACTGTATTGTTGTATTGCACAACGCTGCATAACCTAGTGGTGCTATATCAATACATACATACATACATACATACATACATACATGTATCGACTTTACATCAACTTTAAGGATGATTCTTTGTAAACCATTAAGTCGACCGATTTATGACATATTGCCAATTCTCCAGGCATAAAAAATGTGGTGACCAAATACCAACACGAACTAGGAATTGTCTAACAATGAAATTAATGTAAAAACAATTGTCAGAATGCAAGAAAATGGCAATATTGTCCTTTCTGTATCTAAGCTAGGTTCACACGAACATATTATGCTCTGCGCATAATATGCTAGCGAAAAAAAAAACATACGGCTCAATGCAAGCTGATGGTACTTGCCTAGTCCCAGACACACTAGCGTATTATGTGCATACGCTAGGTCTGGAAGGCTGTGCGTCACATTTTGGCTGGCATATTATACAATGCTCCCAAAATGCGACCACACAGGAAGTGTTGTGAACGCCGAGGGAGCGTTCACACTGTCGCTGGTAAGTTCAAAAGAAAAATAAGCTTGGCATATTTTTCTTTTTTTTTTTTTTTCACACTAGCGTATTATGCACTAAGCATAATACATAGTAACATAACATAGTAACATAGTTTATAAGGCTGAAAAAAGACACAAGTCCATCCAGTTCAGCCTATTTTCCTGCAATGTTGATCCAGAGGAAGGCAAAAAACCCATGAGGCAAGAGCCAATTATCCTCACATTAGGGAAAAAATTCCTTCCCGACTCCAAATATGGCAATCAGAATAATTCCCCCAGATCAAGGTCCCACCTTCAGTTATCTAGTACCCATAATTTATAATGTTCCTACACTGAAGGATCAGAATAATTCCCCCAGATCAAGGTCCCACCTTCAGTTATCTAGTACCCATAACTTATAATGTTCTTACACTGAAGGAAGGCATCCAAACCAGTTTTGAACTCTTTAATGGAATTAACCATCACAACTTCTTCAGGCAGAGAGTTCTAAGGTACGCTCATGTGAACCTAGCCTTATAAAAATCTTTGAGAAGATCACTTCAATTCAATACACCTATTCATGCTGATTTATTACAATACACCACTGCTGCTATTCAATTGACTATGCTCAAATGCACTCTGCCGCAATAGGGTTCATTGTTCGGACAAAGCGCAGTTTAGAACTAACTTTACTACAATGGAAGTGAAATGTCACAATATATAATGTATTCCTTTTGGCAGCCAAATTCACTCTTTCATGAATAACCCCCTGAGTATCATAGCAAAAAGTTACAATAGTCGCATGCAAATTTGATATTTCAATTTTTTATTTCAAATAAAAATTTAACAAAGGAGATATTAGTTAATTAAAAATTATGTGTATAGTGACAGCAATGAGAGAAGATACTGTATTTGCTGGCGTATAAGACTACTTTTTAACCCCTGAAAATCATCTGAAA
>WMED01004367.1:0-20824 GCA_019650415.1 Pipa parva
CCGTACAGATATAGATACAGATACAGTAGATAGATAGATATAGATACAGATAGATAGATAGATACAGACAGACAGATAGATACAGATAGATACAGACAGATACAGACAGATAGATACAGACAGATAGATAGATAGATAGATAGATAGATAGATAGATACAGATAGATAGATAGATACAGATAGATAGATAGATACAGATAGATAGATAGATAGCCATATAGATATAGAGAGATACAGATATATAGATAGCCGTATAGATATAGATACAGATAGATAGATAGATAGATAGCCATATAGATATAGATAGATACAGATACATAGCCATATAGATATAGATAGATACAGATAGATAGCCATATAGATATAGAGAGATACAGATAGATAGATAGCCATATAGATATAGATACAGATACAGTAGATAGATAGATATAGATACATATAGACAGATAGATACAGATAGATAGATAGCCATATAGATATAGGGAGATATAGATAGATAGATAGATAGATACAGATAGATATAGAGAGATACAGATAGATATAGAGAGATACAGATAGACAGACAGAGAGAGATAGATACAGATAGCTATAGATAGATACAGATAAATATTGATTAGATAGAAACAGATAGATATTGATTAGATAGATACAGAAAGATAAAGAGATGCAGATAGAAAGATAGACACAGACAGAGAAATACAGGGATTGATAGATGCAGATAAATAGATACATTGATTTCTTCTTAGTTTTGGCCTATGTAAAATAATTACTGAGATTTTAAAGGGGAAGTTCAATATTGATGGAAAAATTTAAGTCAATATTGCTACTTGATAAAAGTAGCTTTATAAATAAGCTAGAGGCACAGATAGTCTTACTTTCACTGATCTGGTCTCTTTTAGTCTTCTGTAAGTCAAAGACTGGTAGTCACCCCTTCACACATACATAAAACAATCAATTTTGATAGCATGTACCTGCTATCCATTATCTCCCCCTGTAACATTCTCACGTTTGTAGAATTTCAGGCAATGGTCCCTGTGAAGTTCCTATCTTTTGTAATTATAACAAGGGGGCATCCTATCCATTTAGAGGAAAAAAGTTTCTGCTTCAACATAGAAGGGTTTTTTTTTTGTTTGTTTGTTTTTTTTTACTGTAAATCCAGTGAGGTTATGGAACTCTCTGTCTGAAGAAGTTGTTATGGTTAATTCCATTTAAGGGTTCAAAACTGGTTTGGATGCTTTCCTTCAGTGTAAGAACATTACAAGTTATGGGTACTGGATAACTGAAGGTGGGATCTTGATCCAGGGAATTATTCTGATCCTTCAGTGTAGGAACATTACAAGTTACGGGGACTGGATAACTGGAGGTGGGATCTTGATCCAGGGGATTATTCTGATCCTTCAGTGTAATAACATTACAAGTTATGGGTACTGGATAACTGGAGGTGGGATCTTATTCCAGGGAATTTATTCTGATTGCTATATTCGAGTCGAGAGATAATTTTTTCCCCTAATATGGAAATTTCCTAATATTATACTAATTTTCTCTTGCCTCATGGGTTTTTTGCCTTCCTCTGGATCAACATTGCAGGAAAATAGGCTGTACTGGATGAACTTGTGTCTTTTTTCAGCCTTATAAACTATGTTACTATGTTACATATATACATGACTTCTCATTCTACTTCTATCCTGACTACACCACACTACGCATCCCACAACGATTACCACTGTTCAGCGAGTGTATTCTCTACTTAGTCAATAGTGAGAAGTGAATTTGCACGTATTTTGGCAATGCGACTCGAATTGTAACAAAGTGAATACGACAGGTGAATTTAGACTTTATTCAATGACCATTATAATGGCTGTAGAAGAGCTTACACTCATTGACCTTGTTACATGTGTGGCCTGCAGCAAAGGTTTTAAGAACCAGTGATATGATGCTTTGGAAAGTTAAACCAAGATCTCTTTTCCTTGTCTAAAATCCCATCCTTCCAGTTTGGTGGACCTTCCGCTGGAAACGCTCAGCTTCTATTTTCCAATTTAAAAAGAAGAGCAATTCATCTCTCAGCCTTAGTATACAAACCGCTCCATAAATCATCCTTTCCCTAGCTGTCGCTTCCAGAAACTACCTGCCTGACGGGCAGTGCCAATGGATTTTATAACTCTGCCATGGTCCTACTGCCAGAACTTTGTGTTGAGATGATGAGCAGTTAAAGGCCTTGGTGAAAAAGTTTGTTTTTATTTCATTTCTGCTTTCAAATTTCCTTTAAGCCCAAGAATTCATGTGCGCCTCCCCGGACTCCTGACGGAAATTCAGTTTGCCTTCTTGCTTGGTAAATTTATTTGAAAACATGCCAACAAATGTCACAGGTGGCAGAGAGAAAACTGAATAGAAGAAGCAACTGAAGCAACCTTTTCCCTCACAGACGCTCTTGTTGAGCCGCAGGCGTACCTCTCTGATCCAGGAAGTGAAGGTGATTTCTCAGATCACTGAGCCAATGACTCATTGGTTTTATTCTCTAATTTCACAATTCTGAGACACTTAAATTAGAATTAATGTGAAATTTTTCCCACACAGTGCCTAGTGCAGCAAAGCTCCTACACAGTTCAGAGCAGTGATGCTCCTCCACAATGCGCATTGCAGCGACACTCCCACACAATGTGCAGTGCAGCGACACTCCCACACAATGTGCAGTGCAGCAACACTCCCACACAATGCCCAGTGCAGCGACACTCCCACACAATGTGCAGTGCAGCGACACTCCCACACAATGTGCAGTGCAGCGACACTCCCACACAATGCCCAGTGCAGCGACGCTCCCACACAATGCAGTGCATTGGTAACAAACAATATCAACTTACTTCAAAGTGCCAATAAAAACAACCTTATCACATTGCCAGAATAATCCTACATTCAGCGCCAAAGGGACAATTCACTCAATAGAGGAAGGGACATGGGTGTCTAGGCAGGAAGGAAAGGAGCACAGTGTTATATTCTGTATTTAATTTTAGTTACACCAGAGTTCATTTGCTGACATCTGATTGGATGTTTCATTGCTCATGTCCAATGCAATGAACACTCTACTCACAGCGCAGTAAATGGCAAACCGTAACATTGTAAGGTTTACAGCAATGTCTTAATATGCACCATTTTATTCCTCACACATTTAAACACAAATTCAACAACCGCCCGGAATAAAGCACCAGCAGTAATGGAAAAGAAAGTCGCCGTTTGGCTACGCAGTTATTTACTATTAAAATGTATTGTTTACTTGACTACATTGAGAAGATGAATTTGGTTTGGAGGGTTTTTTTATCACAAAGTAAATGATGTGACATTACGGAATCTTATTTTTACTTTCCCCCATTCTCTCTTTCTCTATGTTCCTTTCCGCTGTAAGTCTTGTTTGATTAAAAGCTCAATTTTCCAAGCAGAAAACAGAGCAAATTATGTGTCATTTTCCACAAGAGCTTTTTATTTTCTTTCATCTGACATAATATGGGGAGTCCGGATGGGGTTGCTGTCTTTTCTCTAGATAATGGCTCTGAGGGGCAGAGCGGAGGCTGATATCACTAGTCATAGCGCAAAATGGTTTCGCTCTTTTCTTTTTAATGTTAACTTTCGCCGGCTAAACCAATCGCCCTTGTGCATAGATCTCATGTATACTCAGTGGCGGATTCAGTATCGACTTGGTTATTAACTAAGGTGCGAATTCGACTGCTGAATTCTCAAACAGTGGATTCCCATAGCAAATCCGCGACAATTTCCCCATTGTAAAGTCGCGACAATTTTTTAAAGTTAAGATTGAGACAATTTTCCCATAATAAAGTTGCGACTGCGACAATATTCTCATTATAAAGATGTGACTGCGACAGTACCAGCCTATTGCGACTGTCTTTATCTGGCGAATTCACACCTATACACAACAATTTGGACTTTAGTGAATAACCCCCTAAATGCTGACCATGCACACGGTGAATTTTATTTAGATACCTTCTAGAGGGAGAAAATGAATTTGGCGAGTTATCTTGTGGTAAATGCACATAGACCTTACTGGGCAGTTTTGTTGCTGTTGCTCATTGAAATCAGTGGGCACCGGTTGTCAGGAGTTTTTCCGTGTAGTTTTAGGACTTAGGCGGTAAGATGTTTAGTGCGCCGTTGCCCTCAGGGCCGGTTCTAGCGCTGGGCGATGTGGGGGCGACTGCCCAGGGCACAATATATTTGTAGTGCACTGTCGCCCACTGAAAACTTACCTCCTCCAGCGTTCCAGCGACGCTCCTCCTCTGAACGCCGCCCCACAATTAGGTTGCATTCTACTTACCTCATTGTGGAGCGGCGCTCAGAGGAGGAGTGTTGCTGGAACCCTGGAGGAGGTGAGTTGGGGACGCCGGGCGGGGTGCGCTGTGGGGGGGTGCGCGAAGGGGCGGTTCGGCCAGGGCACCCATAGGGCCAGAACTGCATCTGGTTGCCCTAATAAAGGAGTGATCTGGGTGATCAGCGGGAATGGGTGCTCGGTGGGTGGGTTTGGATGTAAGGATGGTATCAGGAAAGGTTTAACAAGGAAAGAAGTGCAGCTAGTGAATGTCCTGCTATACAGTCTCACTACTTCTACTGATTGGCTCTAAATTAGTGTAGGCACACATACAAACACACACACACATATACAAACACACACACATACAAATGCTCTAAATTAGTGTAGGCACACATACAAACACACACACTCATCTACTAATATAAACAAACACACGTACTCACATATACAAATACAGGCACACATATACAAATGCAGGCACACACGTACACGCTTATACAAATGCAGGCACACATGTACACACATATACAAATGCAGGCACACATGTACACACATATACAAATGCAGGCACACACGTACACACATATACAAATGCAGGCACACACGTACACACATATACAAATGCAGGCACACACGTACACACACACACGTGTAGCTGTAGCTGGGATAGCTTTGTCATTCAGCACATGGTGAGCTTTGCATTATTTTACTATAGGCTACAATAATTAATAATGTAATGTATGATATTGTATTAAGAAAATGTGATTAACACACACAGCTATTCCCCTACATTGTGTTCAAATGGCATCACACCTACACACAGATAACACACATATACATATACACATGTATCAACACTTACACATATATACGCACACAAACACACACATGTACATGTGTCAATATACACTTGCACATTCACAATATACACACATACACATGCACGCATACACAAATATATACACAAGCACAATTGTCCATTCATTTTATTTATTTATTTTGTGTGTGTGTGTGTGTGTGTGTGTGACTGAGTAAGGAAACTAGATTGTAAGCTCCATGGGGCAGGGGCTGAAATGAATGATGAATCTCTGTAAAGCACTGCGTAATGTAATATAAAAGCATTATATAAATGAATAAATACATACATACATTCCCACTAATTAAATCAACCCTGTTGTGCAGCCCCTCTACATCCCCCACAAGATTTTACTGACTCTTTTGAAACAAAATTGACAATATCCACAATCATATTATCTCATCTGACACCACAGAGATAATTCTACCTACATCCCTGTCTATTTCTGAATTCTTTTTCTCCTGCTACCCAGTCTGTAGTTTCTCAACTTCTCTCATCCTCCCATGTCACAACTTGCCTGCTCGACCCCATATTTTCTTCTTTAAATAAATGCTGTGATTCTATCCTTGTGCCAGCCCTAACGTTCAACTCATCCCTGTCCTCTGGAACTTTTCCTTCTTCATTTAAACAGACATGTATTAAACCCATCCTTAAATAGCTATACTGGACTCTGCATGCCTCACTAACTACTGTCCACATGTCCCTCTAACTACCGTCCACATGTCTCTCTCTTACCTCTGGCTTTCATACTTTAAGAACGTCTTGTCTACACCCGCCTTACTAACTATCTGCATGCCCACTATCTATTGTACCCCCCCCCCCCCTGCAGTCTGGTTTTAGGGCAGGGAACTCTACAGAGACTGCTCTGTATAAACTTGCAAATGATCTCCAGGTTGCCAAGGGTCATTTTTCTGTTCTAATTCTCCTGGACCTATCCTCTGCATTTGACACTGTTGATCACTCCTTTCTTATTCATATTCTCCATGCGTTTCGTAATCAAGCTGCATCTTGGCTGGCTTCCTATCTTTTTGATTGTTCCTTTTTTGTCTCCAATGCTTCTCCTGTTCCACTTAGGGTGGGGGTGCCCCAAGGCCTTGTCCTTGGCCTCCCCCTGTTCTCCCTCTACACTCTTTCCCTGGGTGATATCATCAATTCATTTGGTCTTCAATATCACTTGTATGCCGATGATACCCAAATTTACCTGTCCGTTCCTGTATTAATGCCCGAAACACAGACTCAAATCTCTAGCTGTCTCCTGGCCATCTCCAATCCTGTACTGTATAGCATATACTGTAGAGCCCTGCAGTCCTGTACTGTACTGTATAGCATATACTGTAGAGCCCTGCAGTCATGTACTGTACTGTATAGCATATACTATAGAGCTCTGCAGTCCTGTACTGTACTGTGTAGCATATACTGTAGAGCCCTGCAGTCCTTTACTGTACTGTGTAGCATATACTATAGAACCCTGCAGTCCTTTACTGTACTGTGTAGCATATACTGTAGAGCCCTGCAGTCCTTTACTGTACTGTGTAGCATATACTGTAGAGCCCTGCAGTCCTGTACTGTACTGTGTAGCATATACTGTAGAGCCCTGCAGTCCTGTACTGTACTCTGTAGCATATACTGTAGAGCCCTGCAGTCCTGTACTGTACTGTATAGCATATACTGTAGAGCCCTGCAGTCCTGTACTGTACTGTATAGCATATACTGTAGAGCCTTGCAGTCCTGTACTGTACTGTATAGCATATACTATAGAGCCTTGCAGTCCTGTACTGTACTGTATAGCATATACTGTAGAGCCCTGCAGTCCTGTACTGTACTGTATAGCATATACTGTAGAGCTCTGCAGTCCTGTACTGTACTGTGTAGCATATACTGTAGAGCCCTGCAGTCCTGTACTGTACTGTATAGCATATACTGTAGAGCCCTGCAGTCCTGTACTGTAAAGCATATACTGTAGAGCACTGCAGTCCTGTACTGTACTGTATAGCATATAGTGTAGACCCCTAGGATGTGCAATGGTGAAGGTTACAATGACGTTTAGAGCAGAGCTATCATTCTGCAGCGTGTGCAACATTCAGATCCCATCTCGTTACAGGGCATAGTTTGAGAGCTGATAAATTGGAAATGCTGCTATTGCGCTTACGATGAAATTAGGACGCATTCAACCATTGAAAATATATGTAAGGCAACCCGAACACGGTAGAAAAACAGAAATATTAGTCAAGCGAATAAAACACAGAGAACTTTAAATTAGACCGGCTGATTTTTAACTCTCAGCTTTGCAGTTCCCTGAATATGCAATTTCCTCTCCATCATTTACAAAAACAGATTCCCCTCCTCTCTGCGCTCTGTTAAATGACAACGCGCTCTCAGTAAGTACATAGAGATACGGAGGTAATTTCTTTTTCTCTGTGTAGTTCTGCATCTGGAGATGATGTTAGATGTGGTTTACTTATGATTGTAGACTACATGATGAAAGGCAAAGGAGTGCAATATTCCAGAAACACAAAGCGGTGTGTGTGTTAGGAAGATTAGTGGCTGATAGATGACTTCTTCTTTTATTTTAAACTAGTAAAATACCTGTTGCTGCACCAATGACGTCTGTGTTTTGGTTTTTAAAGTGGATCTGTCAACTCAAAACTCAAATACTAATTTAGGTTCTACTAATGAAATAAACCTTATGCAAAATATATACGTATTTTAAAAAATGTACCATTATAGCGTTTCTCACTGTCATTTTCCCTGTGAACCCAACTTTTCTTTCTCAAGTTGAGTTAGGCGGGGCTAAGAGGAAGCATCATATATATGATTACAGGGCTTTCTCCCACAATGTTTCTCAAGCGCGTTCATGTAAGCGTGTGCTTCCTTAACTGCCACGATTTACATAAAGAAGCTCAAAGTGCACATGTGTGAGATTTGACAGTGAGAGAAAAGAACCACAAGTATTTGGGGGCGTGGAAAGAGATTTTGAGTGGCAGATCCTAACCAAAATGGCTGCTTCCAGGTCTGGAAATTGGGAATACTTGACACTAAGACCTACTTTATATTAGTACACTTTTTTTTAGCAAATGCACATTACTATTTAGCCAATTGATTAATTAAATTTAATTTGGATGCATGATTACAAGCTGATAGGTCCACTTTAAATCCGTGATCTACATCCTATTCACCCCCTTATTTACCCCATCTCTGTCTCTGATACCTCCTCGTCCCATTATCTACCTGTTTTCTCCTTTTTCATTTCCTGAAATAGGTACAACTTGGGGAATTAAACTCACCTTGTCTAATCTTTTATGGTTCAGCTTCATAAGGTGTCTTCCACTGGGGTCCTCGGTTCAGTCCACGCCATCATCTCCCTTCCCCTTTTTTTTTTCTCTTCCTTTTTGTTTTGGTATGTGTGTGGGTAAGGTAGTTCTCCTTTTTTTTGGTGGTTTTGTCTTTGTTTGGGGTTGGATTCTGGGTATCTAGTTAGTTCCGATCCCAAAGTTCCAATAACATTTCTTTGAGTAGGTAGGTCGTGTTTTTAAAGTGTGAAAGAATGTAGGTTTGTTGTGATTTTTTTCAGAGTTGTTCGATATGGACTCCAGAGAGTTAGAAGTTTTTTAATTCTTTGCTCACGGTCATTCATTGAGTCATATCTAGGCACTACTAGCATGTTCCATAGTTTGTCTTTTAATATATGTATTGTGGGTGCACATGGACGTAGCCAGTGAAGAGCAATCAGGTGTCTAGCTGCCAGAAGGATTAGTTTTGTAATTGGTGTTAGTATGAATGTGTGTTGGTTTGTTGGGGTCGTGACGCCCAGTAGTGCTGTAGCAGAGGTAAGTACACATTTTTGTGATGCAACTGTGAGAATGTACTGCGCAACCTTATTCCAGAATTTTTTGAATTTATGTGCGGCTCCACCACCAGTGGACAAAGTCTGCTTGGGAATAGTGGCATTTAGGGCATTGGTAGTTGTTTGTTTTGGAGATTTTATTGAGTAGGCTTGGGAATAGTGGCATTTAGGGCATTGGTAGTTGTTTGTTTTGGAGATTTTATTGAGTAGGCTTGGGAATAGTGGCATTTAGGGCATTGGTAGTTGTTTGTTTTGGAGATTTTATTGAGTAGGCTTGGGAATAGTGGCATTTAGGGCATTGGTAGTTGTTTGTTTTGGAGATTTTATTGAGTAGGCTTGGGTATATGTAGGATTGGTGGAGGATTCTGAAGTGGCGCTCACAGAGGTTCATTGTGGAGGTTAGTTTATGGTCTATTGTTTTGATTAGGATGTTGGGATGATCATTGATGTTGGCTATTTGTCATTTGGTGTTGAGATTTGTCTGTGTAGTTTCAGATGGTTTTTGTTGTAGAAGTAAAGTTGTGTGTTTTAGTACCTCATAGTTGAATAGACCATGTGACATTCCCCAGCTAATGTGTGATGTGTTAGGGTTCAATATGGCATTCATAATATATTAGCACCTGCAGTTCTATAAGATAGCACTACAGCCCAAAGGTACTGATATAATGGTTTAGTCTGACAGTCCCTACACTTATCTGTTATGGTTAGAGGTTGTTAGTTCTTCTTTAATCTTCCCCTTCTAAATCCTTCCTCATTCCCTTCTTTCCCTCAACCCTTGTGATCCATTTCATTACTCTCTTGTTTCCTTATTCATATTTAACTTGTTTGACTCTGAAGGTGCAGGTTTAGTAACCCACTCCATACCCCATACAGTGAGCAGTAGTTTAGCAGCATATCTGCGGAGAGGAACTGTCACAAACCCTTTAATTATAGGAGCCTGAATAAACTGACTTTGTGCCTGTAGGAATCCCTCTTTGTTTTGCTTAAAATTCATTGTGATGCTTTTATTCCTTGAGTTTATATGCCCTTTACTTTCTCAAGAATTCTCACTTTGCCAAATTGGTCCTTTAATTTTGCATATATTCTGAATAGTTCTTGTATAGTCTGATCAGCAGTGAAACTTTAAGGAGATTTAAACTCAGTAAAAAAAAATCTGGATTTAGCCTCCCCCCTCAACGCTGCAGTACCCCTCAAACACACTAACAAAATAACAAAATTGTTAACTGATATCCTGGCTGTGGCCTGATTGAATGCAGATTGGTCAGATCTGATTGTATCAACCATAGTTCTCCTTCCAGTTCTGGAGAAATGTGTCCAGCTTCTCCTACCATAATATACTCTAGGTCACATTGTAGCCAAACCCATCATGGTTTCCTGCTCAATATTATTCTGACTTTTTTAGAATTTTGCTTCCTTCAAAGATTTGTTTGGAGCCAGAGGCAAATACTTGGTAGGAGATATAATTTTCCCAGTTAATCAATGACGTTTATTTTTTACCGTCTTTACTACGGAGACAAAAAAAAAATAAAAAGAGGATTTTTTTTCTGTCTGTGGCTGTTGCTGCAAATTTTCCCTTTCTTGGCAAGTAAAACACTTTAAGCAGATCATCATGGCAATGGTAGGTGCAGACATTTGGAAAGAAGGAAAACAGCGCAGCATATCGAGGAGTTGAACGTGCGTTAGTCTAGTAAATAATCCCTCCCGTTGTGCATCATTATTGTTATTTTTGTTTATACAGTGCGAGATTGGCAGATAAGAATGGGTTATTATCTATTTCCCACTGCACAGACATCTGGCTGGTGTTAACAGCAGCCGCGAGCAAAGACCAAGCGCTGATATTGCTCTTCTATGGTTTAACTAGCGCAGCTATATCATTCGGAGATGGGAGCTGGCATATAATCATTGCTTTCTCATAGGATGAAATGAAACGCATCTACAACATCACATCATATTTATCTAAAAATAATCCCGAGATTTCATATTGGCCTGCGACCTGTTGCAAAACTGACGTGCCTGCGAATTCTAGTGTCCAAGACGGGGAAGGCTTTGCTCACAAGAGCTTACACTCTAGTGAGACTACAAGAAGAGACGAGTTTATGAGGGTCATGTTAAAATGGTCAACTATGTCGGGTAAAAAAAAAAAATAACTAAAAATTCCACTCGTCTGAGCCCTTTCTAAATTTAAAAAAAGGGAGTTAAAGCCTTAAACATCTTTTTAAGTTAATAATTTTCCCAAAATAATCATTTATCTAATTTGCTATCATTGTTTCATTTTGCTTAGTTTACAAGCTATTACTAAATATTTTTCATTCAAAACATAGATTTTACTTACAGCTCATTTCATACCAGGATTTACTTACTTCTCGGTGAGATAAACAGAAGCCAGGACTTTTCCTTCCCTTGTATGGGTTTTTCCTTTTGGTTGCTTGAATGTGTGTGGGAATCTGAAAGAGGGAGGGTGTGTCCAAAACAGTAAAATGGCTGCCTTGTACTGTTAGCGAACAACAGAATGAAGGATCTCATCATTTCTTAATTCTGTTACAGATATCATCATTTTAAGTTGTATTGTGTTCTTATCTCTCACACCTATCATCTTTATATGGGATTAAATCAAAGTTTAGTTCCTCTTTGTTGTCCTCGGTATAAATGATATAAAGTTATTTTAGCCCAAGGCTTCGGTGATGGAAGGAGCAAAATCCAGAGTTCCAGAAACCTCTAGGTAAAAGAAAGAGACAAAGCGTATCTTATGACACTTAAGGGCCTCATTGACTAAAGGCTGAATAGTCCCGTATAGCTTTGAATTCGCACTTGTGAGGATGACATCACTGCACTTCACTGGGGGAATTCACATCACTCCGTATGACTTTGCAACCTACATCTCTCTCTGACTTATTTCGCCACACTACGCATGCGACTATGTCCATAGCAGTCCGTCTGTTGAACAAATCTATCCGCAGCTTCATCAATAAGGAAAAAGGAATTTGTAACTATTTTGGCGATGCGACTTGAATTATAGTGAAGTGAATTCACCCTTTAGTCAATAAGGCGCTAAGTCACAATGGTGCAATGTTATGGGTAGGGTATTTAAATTGTGTAATGAGCTCTACAAAAGCAGAATAGATGTTGTCTCTTTGTTAGTATCCCTTTAATGGAAAGGTATGATTGCAAGTAATAAAAAGGTAGGTGGAATGAGTTATTCAGGACCTTATTAGTGATTGCCTTAAAGCAAAAGTCTTTGACCTTTAATTTATTGAAATAGTTTGTTGCATGGTCCTGAGTCCTTGGGCATCCCCAGATAGACAGTAATCAAATATGTTCCAGTGATGGTTTCTGAGATGCCACAATCTCAAAATGTTACTAAAACTCTTCCTTGTATAAAGTCTTCTTTGGGAACAGCACAATTACAATAACAGGAAAATATAAAAATGTCAAATGTGATGATGACAAATAAAACCATCTAATAAAGCGGTTTGTTTTGGAATAAATTAGTTAAAAAAAAAAAAAAAAAAGGAAACCGTTGTTTGAAATTGCTGAGTAGAATGAAGAAGAATGGCTTCCCAACGCGCTTTCGCTAATAAGTATGACATTTTCATTCATTTCCATCAAAGTGCTAAGCCTGGTATGATCTGGGTAAATTCCCTATGCATATGATTTCTCCTCCTCTCCTTTAGTTTAACACACGTTGCTTCTTCCCTGAGCCTCCTAAAACACAACAAAGGAGTGTTTGATGTCAAATTGACTCTTCCTCCTCTTGTAGATTAGAGGTAAAAGCTACGCTGCTTGTGCCACCCCATTTCTAGTGATGGGGGTTTCTGTACCCTCCTTACTCACTCGCAGTTCTTGATAGGAAAATGGATACCAGATTTATTTTCATTTTAACATTAAGAATCCATTTTAAACAAACATCTGTTGTTAAAGTACCAGTTAAACCAAAACAAATAAATAAAATCCCTTTTTGATGGCACAGAAGTTATTTAAATAATGTTTAAACAATGAAATGTCATTAAAGTTCCTACAATCAGATCCCTTAACTCACAATCTAGCAGGCATCTGATTGGATAAGCTATAATGACACTCATCCTTTTAGCCCCCCCCTCCCAACTTGAGACTCAAGTCGGGCATTGGAGCGGAATAGAAGCAGGGAGTTTGCTTATTTTACTAGTTTTAGCTGACGCTTTTAGCATTCAGCTAAGACAACTCCCTGCTTCTTAAAAACAGCCTTCCAAGTGAACCTGACAGGTCTACTTTAAGTCGAATCTGTGATTTTTATTGCTTTCTGTCTGTTTTTATCTTTACTGATAGCAGCCATGTTGTTAAAGAGACCTCATCCATTTTTTTTTCCTTGATGCTTTAAATACATAATAAATAACACATATTCGGATATTCCAGAAATTTTAAATTGTGTCTATAAAATGTGTCTATAATTGTGTCTATAAAATAAGATATTTAGCTTTAACTGGGCTTTAGGGTACTGGTCCTGTACCATAGAAAGCACATTTAAAGGACCAGTAATGCCAAAAAAAAATAAAAACTCCCATTTGGATAGAAGTTATTCAAATACAGCTCTTGTAAAATGTCAATCTTTAACATTAAATTCATGAATGTTATTTCTTTCTGTCTGCTTTCATCTTTACTGATAGCAGCCATGTTGTTAAAAAGACCCCACCTAGTCCCATTGTCTTCTATTGAGTGTCTCTGAAGGCCCAATTTTTAAAGCTAAAAATATTTCTTTAAAGGCACAATTTAGACATTTTGGAAGCACAGATTGAATATATAATAACTATAAAACCATTTGAGGCATTTTTGATGTTACTGTTCCATTAAGAGTTAAGGCTCAAATAAACAGCCTTAAAATGTGGGATTGACCCCCACAGCTTTCCGCTCATCCAGGTGAGTTTCCTCTTACTTCTGACAGACTTGTTGCAATGCTGTAATGAAGGACTGGAAAACAGGGTTCAATGATACTGTAACAAGGGCTTGAACAAACAGGAATCCAGTAACAGAATTAGGAACACGACATAAACCATGATAGGGGCTACCATGGAAACTGATACACCATAGGGCAGTGAGGGCAAACAGTTTTGGCACTGAGTGCCAAAAAGTGACGTCACTCACCAGTGCCTTCCCCGAAGTGCAGGCGCTGATGAAAAACGTCATTGTGCCTGCATCGGGAAAGAGCTCTGCCATGACTGTCTTATCTCGGAGCAAATGCTCATGTCAGGTTGGGTCTGTGGCCTACTCTGAAGGAGTGCTCACTCACTGGGGGGGATCAAGGATAGCTGCAGTGGGGATGGCATGCATGCCCACAGAGACGGCTCTGGATTCCCTCTCTGGCATGCGCGCCATAGGTTCTCCACCACTACCATAGGGGAATAGAAACTAACCAGAGCCTGTTATGCCACAAGGTGTACTAGATGTAGAACACAGGTGGAAAGTGCAGGAACAAACGGAACAAGGTGGTACACCACTTGGAAGGGCCAGGTGAACAGATAGGTGCAGGTTTAGGGACAGGTTCAGAATCAGATACAGGATTCCACAGGACCTGGGCAGCCATAAGAGAACAGAAGCGAATCCAGGCCCATACGCCAAACAGGAACAGACTCCGGTACTGTTGCAGACTCCGGTACTGTTGCAGACTCCGGTACTGTTGCAGACTCCGGTACAGGCGCACACTGGTTAATGGTGGATCTTCTATTTCACAGTGGGAGTTGCCCCTGATTAACACTGAGCCGCAGAGTCTAAGATGGGCCAGGTCTTCACCCTGAAACCTCCACAAGGGGGTATGGCCTTTGCGGCAGGCACCTTCCAGGTTGCGACCCGCAGGCAGTGCTCAGCCTTTTGAATTTGGCGCCGCTGATGTTATCCGTGATTTCAGCAGTTCCAGATTGTGTAGTCCAACCTGGTAGCACTCAGAGCCTGCTGGCATTCAGCTGGCAGATGCATGAGGGGTGCACTCATGAAAGCACCACTCATGATAACAGCGCCACCTATTTGCATGTGTATGATATCACACAATAAAAGCATTTTGTTTGATATTGAAATCTAAGTAGTCCTTCCCAGTATCTGATGACTCAGGATATGCCCGCCGTATCCCAAGCAGGTCATGCCAGTAACCTACTGCAGTTGACTGTGAATTTCTGGGTCATGTGAGGAGATCTTGTCAGTATCCAGTGATTTCAGGGGGGTCTAAAGTCCATATTGTCTCATAAAGGTGTGAATTTGCCACTTCCCCATACTCAGGTATTTAGCAAACCGATGTGGCAAATTCACCAGTTAACAACAGTCGCACACTACCCAAAAGGCGGCTACTAACGAGATCACAAATTCGTTAAGGGAATACTGATGCAGTTGTGGATCTGCTATGGGAATCCACTGTTTAGTGAGTAAGGAGTAGAGCATCAGGGTGTAGCCACCGGATGTGATGAGAATTCACTGTGACAGTCCAATTCTCACTTCAGTTAATAATCCCCTTTGAATATGTTGAAGAAGGTGAGATCTCTGTAACTCCCTTTGTTCACCCAGCGCATTCCCTTCAGGTACTTAAGCTAAGGTTATTTTACATTCTGCACTTAGTCATGTAAGGATGACATTTCATTTAGTGATGTACTGGGGCTTATGGGTAAACGCAATCCTCAGATCCAAGTAGTGTCCAAAAAATGACAACACACAATACCATTGCTTATGAACTCTGCTCTGATAAATTGCATCCAGTGCGGGTTTATCTGTTGGCTTCTTTAATATCAAATTTCCAGTCGTAGCAGACTGAGTGGAGTATGCATGAAGCAGTCCTTGCAAACTACACAAGTTTGGGCGAAGATTTCATATCTCTCGCGCCAGAAGTGAGCGTCGGAAGGAACTGTATTAATAAGATGAAATGGTCTCACAGCTTTCCAAGCTGCAGAAATGCAAATCAATAGAAAATTAATCACACTATATAAAGTTAATTCCATTTGCGCGTACTGCTGAATCATGCTTAATCCTTCTCGCTTGGCCCAGCGATATTCACTTTAAACCGTAAGCTTATTTCATTAAAGGCTTTTTATTTTTAACACTCACCTTATTAATAAATGTTGCTCAGAATTTGCACATAAAGCTGAATTTGAGCTCTCATCGGTTCCAAAGAAATTTCATTTCGGTGACAGATGCACCTAGACTGTTTGATTTTACCTCCTGGGAGAGCAGCTCTAGTTTCCCAGATGACTCGAGTGGCCTTCGATAAATAGGTGTGTGTGTGATGTATGCTTTGGCCATGCTTTTAACCCTTACATACATTGACTTGGGAACAGTCTCACTTTGGGGCTTATTCATGAAAGCCTGAACCAACACGTAAACATCCAAACTTGCATTCATTTGCCACATCCCCATATTTGGATATTCATCAAGCTGTGCAATGTGGCAAATTCACAACCACGATGCTAATAATGATCGCAAACTTACTTCGCTCTTCGCATCACATTGCATGCGCACGCAGAGGCCTGCTGTGACAAATTTAGCAGTTATATTGCACCAAATTAAAGCGCCGTATTAAGTAGTTGATGACTAAAGCTGTTTTAGCAGCAATTTTTTTTCAAAAACTTCCATGTGTATTATAAAGGATAATGTTCCCCTTCTGTAGTTTATAAGGATATTAACAGTCACCTCAGAGTTCCCTGTATAACTCGGCCTGTGGCCATGTGTATTATAATTATATATAGTCAGGTCGGCGGGGCTAAATGATGATTCATTAAATCATGATTTAATGGATCTTATTGGAGGAGATATAATGTCAATAATCATTTAGCCCCACCCACCCGACTCGGGAAAGAAAAGTCAGGCTGACAGGGAAGATGACCTAGAGAGACGCTGTATAAAGCTACATTTTTTAAAATACATATATATTTACCAAATCATTTATTTCATTAGTAGAACCTAAATTAGTATTAGTTTTGAGGTGACAGGTGCACTTTAAGACTGAGATGTGCTGGATATAGGAGCATGTTTATCAAGATGAGATTTAGATTAAAAATGGCGAAAAACTATTATTAATAAATATGGCCTCATCTTATTTTTACAACCTGGCCTGATTTCTGCATACAGAGAATTTCTCTGCATTTTTTTTTTTTCTTTACTTTTAATTTTGACCAGTTTCATGATATAATATGTGCAATATGTGTCTCATCTAATGGCAGTAGTTAATGGCTGTAGTTTAGCTGGTAAATAGTACAGAATAAAGCTTCTTAGTGCGAATGGGTTAACCTGTGCTGTATGTGCTATACTTTCCCTCCTCATCTATAGGTCAGTATTGCTTTGCCATTTGGGACATTGATCTAGTTGCTTGTGACAGATCAATAGTGAATAGCTACAATAAATCTCATGCCTTATTTAGCATCCATTGGGAGACTCGACAAAATGCACTCATTAAATGAGAAATCACTCAGATTTCCATGAATGTCAGGCTTGCGATTAATAAAGGTTATCGAGTAGCCGTGTGAAAGTCTTAGCCCACCATACATTTGTAAACAAGAAGAACTTCATGTATTCTAGCAGCATCCATGGGAGAATTCTACAGATGATCGAGCACGATAACTGCCATAGCATGGGAAGTAATCTTTAGTCATATTTACTATTCGTAAACCTGCGGAAGTTTGTTAGACTACAATACCCTGCATACCCCAATAGTCAAAGGCTACAAGTAGGGACTGACCTATTATTCACAAGATATGTCCAATGGGAAATGTGGCCTACTGAAATTTTTCTTAGGACACATATTACAACAGTCATTTTAAGAGTGCATTAAAATGAGATTGGACATCATAGCATGCCTGCCCATAATCCAGTGCAAGTATTCTGCCCATTCTAATCATAGTTGTCCATCTGACTACACACGAAATAATCTGACGGTTGAGATTGGCATGAGGGAAGACCACTGTCTGCAGGGGTCCATTATAACGAGGTCATAGTCAAACAGACCTGTATCTGCAGATACCAGCAGGAAAAACCAAATTGTCAGTTGATTACCCTGTCGCCTTAGCTGTCTTTGTGTGTTTTCATAGAGCTAGTTTATCCTAAATTAATATTCATGACTTTATGCCTAATTCTACATGGTTGTACCCTAATTTATTCATAAATATTGTTAGCATCTTATAAAACATTTTAAATAAGACATTACTGTAACACTTCCATTTTACTGTTCATCATCGACTTGTGCTGATTAGAATGATCAGTACACCTGCAGCTGATTGGATAAACACAATGCAAAGTCCAATCAGATGTGAGCAAATGGACCCTGCAACGAGAATGGGGCAGAATTATAGGGATAAAATGGAGACCTTTTTCTAAGAGAGATAATGATAGAAATGAATAACTTTATTATCTGTATCATTTGTGTTTCATTATAACTGAGAGAACACAGCTATTAAAGTTTACATCATTCATAAAGTATATGTACTGTACATTAATTTTGTGACTATGTAATGTCCCTTAAAGTCTTAACCTTCTAAAGACAGGTTCTGCCTGTGTCTTTGCACTTACTGTATATGAAATAGGCTATAGAACATTATGTTGAACCTTGCTGCAGTTGATAAATGCTATATTAAAATAAACAGGCAGTTTCCATTATAAACTTGATACTAATTTCATTAGACTCTCATGGTCACTGTATTGTCAGTGTCACTCTATAATCTCTATAATCTTTATTAACCTGGGTCAGTTTACACTGACCCATGAACATGTTATTGTTGCGATATAACATTAATCTCACGGTGGTGCAATCTACCTGCAAGTGCTTCTCCTTTCATCTTTATATATGAGATAATAAATGGTACTGTAACGGAAGTACTTTAAGCGGCAGTACTAGAATGTCTTTGGAAACTATCCATCCTAGATACAACTGTTTTGTTTTCTATTACAGATGATCAGCACGTTTGGGTGTATGTCATCTGCAAGGATGGGTTCATGCCCAGATTTTTTGAGAGTGTCTTCCACACCTTATATACCCACCAAGCCAGATCCTGACACATGACATCCTTCATCAGCTACACATTATCTGCATCAGAAGCTGTAATCGTTCATAATAATGTGACTGGATAGTGTATTAGCTAAAACACCACAGAAAATAGTACCAGACAGCAAAATATAAAATTAATCAATTTCACATTTTTGGGTGTTACTGGTCCTTAAAAGTAATTTAAGTAAACCATAGGTAGAGATCAGAGATTACCAAAGTGGACGCCACCGCCCCCTGGCGATCCAGGGGACGGTGATGGCCACAGGTGCATTTGGGGGCGATGAATCCCCACAGTTACAAGAACAACTGATGGAAGTAACTACAAATGATGAATTGAAATTTAAATTCAAAAGCGGCTACCAACAATTCTGGCAGCAAAAGGAGATCCCTGCGGCTTATCCTGAAATATGGGCTGTAATTCAAAAGTTCTTAATTGCATTTCCTTCATCATATTTAGTAGAATGTGGATACAGTGCGGTAACCAATTTATTAACAAAAAAAAAAAGAAACAGATTGCAAATAGTCAATCGCGGTGATTTAAGTTTACTGCTGACGTAAATAGATCCGAGGATTACTAAATTGGTAGCAACACACCAGATTCATCCTTCTCATTAAGATGATTTTGAATGTTTTAACTTTTTTGTATTATCTTTCTATTCTGAGTTCAAGAAATAGTTTCATCATTTCAAAGTTCAATGTTTTTAATTTAAACCTTTCTTTACTATATTTTACGAAAAAGGTAGAAACGTTAATACATATATCTTTCTGTTTAATTGCTATTAAAATTTTAAATAATTTCCAGGGGGCGCTAAGTAATATTTTTCTGGAAAGGGGGCGGTAGGCTAAGTTTGGGAACCGCTGTAATAGACCATTTGTCAGGCTTACATGAATATTTCTGACTCGGTCTATTTGCTTATTAGTCCAGCCAGTAGCCCACTGGTTTCAGTGAATAAAGGTCTGGATTAGTGTTGTGTGCTGGAAATTGTGTTTGTAGACCTGGTGAGGGTGAGATTAAGGTGCAGTGTATACAACTACAATATGTAAACCCGGCAATGGTGAGAGTAAGGTTCAGTAATATTGGTTATCAGTATTACATTTCCTGCAATTAGGGAGCACCATCAGTAATGACTGCCATTTTATTAGACTGCAGTAGTTTTTAGTACACAGAACCAGTAAGACTAGGGTATTTTATGGATATCGCACTATGGTACGTACATACAATATCTGGAGGGATTCTCTATGGTATGTACATACAGTATCTGGAGGAATGTTCTATGGTATGTACATACAGTATCTGGAGGAATGCTCTATGGTATGTACATACAGTATCTGGAGGATTTTTCTATGGCATGTGCATGCAGTATCTGGAAGAATGCTCTGTTATGTGCATACAGTATCTGGAGGAATGTTCTATGGTACGTGCATACAATATTGGGAGGAATGCTCTGTGGTATGTGCATAAAATATCTGGAGGAATGCTCTATGTTATGTGCATACAGTATCTGGAGGAATGTTCTATGGTATGTACATACAGTATTTGGAGGAATACTCTATGGTATGTATGTACAGTATTTGGAGGGATTCTCTATATGTGCATACAGTATCTGGAGGAATGTTCTATGGTATGTGCATACAGTATCTGGAGGAATACTCTGTTATGTGCATACAGTATCTGGAGGAATGTTCTATGGTACGTGCATACAATATTGGGAGGAATGCTCTGTGGTATGTGCATACAGTATCTGGAGGAATACTCTGTTATGTGCGTACAGTATCTGGAGGAATGTTCTATGTTATGTGCATACAGTATCTGGAGGAATGTTCTAT
>WMED01004368.1:0-20824 GCA_019650415.1 Pipa parva
ATATATTCATGTCCTAAAAGTAGTTTTTGATATTAAAAATGCCCCACAAATGGTAGGGTATATCCTGGCAGGGCCTGTAATCTCTGTCCATGTCTTTCAGTGTCCAGTTGCCTTTGTGGGACAAAAGGAAGAACTGAGGATGAAGACGAAGCTACTGGCTACTTATACTGCAAGAGGAGGAGGGATTCAGTCTTTTACCTTTTGTCCAGCCTATTCAGGCAAAGGAGGATAACCCTATAGTGTGCACTGACAGGGAGGGACGTATGAGAAAATGTTTTTTATACCTTTTAAATTGATAGTTAATGTTAGTAATATGTCTAACCTGACTCTCTGCCTGTAAATGTGACATCATTCTAGTGTCTTATCTCAGCAGACATAACTTCTCTTAAATATCTTTTCTTTATCTATAATATGGCTGACTGACTGAGGATTCTGGGAATTGTAGTCTAACCCTGGTAAAGTTTCAGCAATCAGTCTTGTATTAGAGCATGTGCATGCTCAGAATGATGAGTAGTAAGGGGCAGTGTTGGAAAGTTTTCAAAAGAATATTTTTATCAAATTGAGTTGCTTAATCACCCTACCCTCCACATATCTGGTAGTAGTGACCAGAATATTATTTTCTCATAAATATTTTCCTCTGCAGTTCAAGTAGAGGGGTGACTCAGTCTGGTTGTATGTATTCATTTTGAATAGAAGGCTAAATAGAGGAGTTTTCTCTGGTCTTTGCACGCTAAGGAGTGTCCTGATGGTCATTTACCCTTGAATAATAATGCTAATTTTTTTCTTAGTATACATGCCAAATACCTGGAACAATCTTCTCTCCACACCCTTCTGAAAACAGCCCCAGGTTGTAGATTTACTGTCACTGCAAAGCATTTCCACTGGGAGTGGAAATACCGTTCCAATTAAAGATGAAACTAGAAAAAATATTACCTCCAATCAGATGAAGCAGTAATGTAGGTCCTGCTTTTTGGACACACAAATACATTATAGCAAAGCATGCTGTTCTAGAAAATCAACTGTTACTGAACATGAGGAGACTTGTCTTAAGTCCTGGGAACTTAGTTAAAGGCTTGGCTATTTCTAACAACCTGTTTCTCATTGTAGAGAATAAAGAATAAGAATGTACACAGGCTGTTTTAGTGCAGTCTTCCCATTTAGGTCAGAACAAGCTTCTCCTTCTGACAGTGACAACAAGCAGGTGCAGTAGGGGACATCTAGAATGTACAGTTTCCCACATTTAGTATTGGCCTTGCATTCTCTTGGCTGGGCAAAAATTGGATGATAAGTATCAGTGCTGAAGCTGTATAAACAAACATGTTAAATGAGAATATTTTCCTTTAATAAAAAGAATGGGTTTCTTGGCTAAGCATTGTATCAGATTTATAACCACAAAGTGTGGAAATTGTGTGCAAAATGCACAGATACATCCTTAGCAGAATGGAATCAGCAAACCTTTGTTTATGGTGCAATTATGCCAATAAATCATTTACTGCCAGTGACTTTTTGAAAATTAGTGCCAAGAATCACCATGATAATGTTACATGTATGTGTATGTAAACATTTTTTCCATACAACTTTAGTTTGCCCTCTGAACTTACATAAACCAGTATATTAACTCTTGCAACCTAAAGTGTGAACCCTGGGGTGAACATTTACAAAATCTATATAGTACAGCAATAGTGTTAATGCAAATGTGAGTTCCATCTGCCTCTTTCTTGTATAAATGCACACTACAAACAAAACAGACAAAACAATCATGAATTAAAAACATATATCAACCATCGCAATGCATTGGTAAGCAGGATCTTCCTCACTGGCATGACCTTGTATAGTGTATGAGTCCTTCAGATCAGATGTTGTAGTCAAAATTTAGCCAGAGCTCAGTAAAAGAGAAAACCGGGTCAAAGGGGGTGAAAGGTACTGTTTAAATGCATGGTCAGACAAAGATGTTTCTGATTCACATATCTACAGTAGAAGCTATTTTGGAACAAAACAGACATGCAATGCTATGCACTATATAAGAACAAAAATTCAAAGGAATCAAAAGGAATAAGATGAGAAGTTACTAGGAGTGTTTTGTTAATGGGATAAAGTTAACAAAATCATAGGGAGTGTTTTGTGCCTGAAAATAATATGTTATCTATAAGAAAATAGTTTGGTGTTAAAGGCATTATTTAATTGAGATTCAAAGTAGTCTACCTTGGGGAGTTATTCTAGTTCCTCCTTGTGTGTTCACAGTGTGTTCTGAAAGTAGAGGCTGACATCCGCAGTGGGAATATGCACAGCTATCACACTCCATGCACCAGATTTGTGGATGTGGACTTAGGCTTCTCCTTGCCTCCCGCTGCTACTTCAAATGCTTTCCTATCCTTGCCCCTTCTCTCATTGTCTTCCTTTTTTTCTCATGCCATCCTCTTCTCTACCCTTCTTTTTACATGTTGCTGTCATATACACCTCCTCACCTGCTATCTTTCTTTCAAACTATGAGACTTCTTTCGGTCTAATGATAACCATGCTCTTATTATGTGAATGGATAACTGACTGTCATATTTATGTTGTCTTTCTCTTTTGCCCTCCTTCCATTTAACCTCTTAATTTGTCCTCCAACAGTGTACCAGCTCTAGCACCCACAAGAATGCACATTTCTCTCTGCTTGTAATGGCTATTTCCTTCTTCAGATCACTACCTCCTAAACTTTTCAACCTGTCAATATCATTTTTCACTTTCTCTACCCTTTATTTACATGCAAAACATGTGCAATAAACCTAAAAGCTTTTTTCTCTTATCTCTGCTCAGCCTCTCTTTGGCTTCTTCTTATAACACCATTCAATCTACTGTCATTGATTCATTTGTCCCTCTTGAAACCTCAACATATTTGTTTTTATAATCCTTGCCTGTGGCTTGAATGCAAGAACCTGATTTATCTGATCCTGTACATTTTCTGCACTAAACCTGCTTTCATGCCTAAACTTTTCTCTCTCTTAAGCAAAATAAACCTACTGTAGTACTCTCATATACCAAAATAAATCAAATCCCCTTTGCCTATTTCCCACATTTAACACTTTTTATGACCCTCAATTTCAGAATCAATAACCTCTCTACACTCTTAAGAATTTTCTAACTTCTTCAAAAGCAGTTTTGATAACATCCACCAATTCCCATCCCTCTTAACAGTAAGATCATTTTACCAGTATCTCTCTCTCAACTTCTGAATTTTCTCCTGCAACCCAGACTGAGGTTTCTAAACTTTTCTCATCTTTTTTTATCTAAATATATGCTAACTTGACTCCACACCTTTTTAATAAACACTGCACCTCTGACCTTCCGTCAGACCTTACAACCATTAAAATCTACCATGTTCTCTGGAATTTTTCTTTCTTCATTTAAATAAGTCTGTTTAGAAAAAAAAATGGTTACACGACCTTGCATGCCATTCTAGCTACTGTCCTGTCCTAAATAGCTGGTTTGTAAACTCCTTACTAACTATCTGCTTGCCAATCATCTCCTGGACCCTTTGCAATATGGTTTTCAGCCAATGCAATCTACAAAGACTGCTCTATGTAAATTTAGAAACAATCTTCAGGCTGACAAAGGTTACTTCTCTGTTCTTGTATTCTTGGACCCATCCATTGTTTTTAATATCATTGCTCACTCACTTCTTGTTCAAGTTCTCCACTCTCTTGGTATATTTAATGAAATTGCTAAATTGTTCAGTGCTTTGTAACCTAGCAGTTATTGGTTATTGATAAAAATATATATACATAAAATTGCAGTTTGCCTGGAGAAATATCACTAGTTTAGTCTTATGTTTGACCTTGACCCAGAGCTTGAGCTTGTTGGATGTTTGAGTTTTGAAAACAAGCTAGCCATGTAATTGTATTTGATTGAAACCATGCTTTCCTCCATTGTTTACAGTTTCTTCATAATAACAATGAAATCTATTATTTTCCTTCTCTTACAGAAACTGTGAGATGGCTCTTTGTACAGCCAAGTTTTTGATGGAAAATGAACAGAATACAACGATAGCTTGCTGGAGCAACAAGTGATAAAATCAGCTTGTGACCAAAGGTGTGATTTCAGTATCCTAAACAAGCAGTGCTATGTATTCACAGTACTATGTTCTCTTCTTACTACTGACAATCAATTTTTATGCCTGGGTGGGGGCATTAAAACCAGAAGCTGATTGTGATTTTGAATTGATTTTCTGTCAAAAGAAAAGTCATGCAAAAATTTGAATACTTTTGACTCATCTGAAAACAGGCTAATTTTATATTATTTGTCCTCCATCAAAAGTCATTATTAACACCTGTGTTTTCCCAGATAAGCTTGACCAAGTGTTGCAAGAAAAGCACAACAAAAAAAAAAATAGCAGGGAGGTAACCTTGCCGCTTACCTCCTTTATCAGAAAATGCAGTGGCATATTTTATGTAGCAAAGTACTAAAGCAGAACACAAATTGCCCAGCCTCAGAATGCCATGAGCAGGAGATCAGGCAGATAGACAGCTTTTAGAAAATAAATGATGTATGACCAGTCAAGCCAATGATAGATTCTTGTGACATCCAATGATAAAAGAACCCCTAATACACTACATATAGTGACGCTAAGTACTGTGAATATTATCTGCTAATTGCCACCCTGGGAAAAACCCAACCTAGTTCAGATGGATCAAGGAAGGCAGAACAATCATAATCTGTTCAGAGGCATGTAAAGTAAATTGCCTATCAACATTTATGAGATTGGCCTGTAGTTTTTACAGCTCAAGAGTTCATTTCCCTCTCAGGTTACCATGATATGTTTGCTGCCTGCATAATAACAATTAGCAGATAACCCCTTGGAAACAGATCACCAGCTATGGTATCAAGAGTGCCTTTAAGAAACTGTAACAGCAATAAAAATAATCTTATTGGGATTGACATAGTAATTATTCTTCCACATTACTTTTCTTTTCCTCTTTTACTGAGTGCAACCATATTTTATCCATTGGGTAAATAGACTTGATCGGTAAAATGTGTTGTATTTTACCAATAAAAAAATTGTATTTTCTAGCAAACATATAATTGTAGATAACTTAAGGAGATGCAGACACTCCATCTACCCCACAGTCAATGTTGGAACATGAGAGTAAGGTTTAAAAATGTAGGAGATGATTGGAGTATAATATGGAGCCTTCCAAAATAGTGTGTGTCCTCAGTTATGACACCCTTGAAGTCCCCTGGTCAAATATCTGGTGAACAAAGATTTGCAAGACAGTTATAATAAATGCTAGCCTGCCAAAGCTGTGTGACAGTGAAAACACATTGCTGCACCTTACCTGCAGGCAGATGCTTTTCTTCTTTTTACTTGGAAACAATAGGCTTGGCAGACACTGAATCTGCAGCTTAGGACAGCCTGCCTTTTTATATACACAAATTGTGCCAACTATTAAAGGAAGTGAGGCTGCTTCACTTGTAATTTGAAAATAATTTGATGGTATTGTAATAATAATTTTCTCGATACAATCAGGATACATGGGGATTGGGGGCAAATTAGGAGGTGCTGCAGAAATGGTTTCTTCTTCGGTACAGTGCTATTTATTGTATAGCAAATGTAATAAGAATATCACAAAAGTTAATATTTGGGGATTTCAGTATCCTTTTAAGTAGCTAAAAATTGCTACAATACTGTTTCCATATAATAAAATGTTTGAAATGAAAAATTGTAATGTTGAAAAGATATTGTCCCTTTAAAACAGCTTTGAGCTAGTAGGTAAGAAAAAATGAAGGAGATTTTGTGCTGGAAGGATGTACTTTGTCAGATTATTATAGGTCTGCTTGATAGTGAAGACTAATGAACGTAGAAGTGCTCAAGCTGGGAGTAAGAAGTTCCAATTCAATATTATTGGTACAGAGCCAAATTTTATCCTTCAGTATGTAATTAGGATGAGGATTCCTCCTATGACAAAAAGAAGTTATCTGCCTTATGGAATTTGTAAATGGACATTTAAACTAGACAACATGCCTTCTGTTCTTGTAGGACTCACTATGCAAATTTAAATTAAAACAGCTTAGACTCAAAGCATTAAATGCTTCTTCAGAATGAAGAGCCTTTCTTTATTACAGCCTGAAGTTTCTGTAAGATGCTTCCCCTTTCATCTCCTAATCTGGGTTAGAGAATATTGTATGTTTATAAAAGGCTAAAAGTACAGTTTTTGCTTTAAAACTGGGCGGTTTGTTTTTATTCTACAGAGCTGGCTAAAATGTAACTATGGTTAAAGGATTCTATAGGAGGAGATAACATTGGAATAAAAATAATTATGATTACTATAATAGGAAAATGAAAGGAAAACATATTACAATGACGTGGGCTCTAAAAAAAATATCAAAACTAGTTAATCATTTTACGTCTACATTAAGCATGATTACAATTAAAATTAAAAAGTCCGAGAAGAGAAGCAGGTGTGTAGAGTAGAATAAACGGCCAAAAAGTGATAGCCTCTATGCTATATATATATATATATATATACTGTATGTTGCAACAAATTATTTTATATCTGTACTAGTTATATCCTTTAAACAATAAGAGGAAAATGTATCAAGTGGTGTTACCTCAGTGATCAAAAGGGCACTGAAAATAACAGCTATTCATCATTAGAAATGTATCTAATAATAACTTTTGTGTAAAGATGTTAACAACTTTGATTTTATGTCTGAATTTTGACTGGTTTAGAAAACGTTAGCAATTACAGTTTGTGTCCTTATTTCACACTAATGACCAGTTTGTGTAAAAAATGTTGTATCCTTTGTTTACAATAATCAGCCATTAAATTAAAAAGAAAGGACACAAATAGTAATTGCTAACGTTGTTTACGCAAATCATTCATTAGTATGAAAAAGGACAAGGATGTTATTGCTATCATTTTGCTAACATTTTTTACATAAACCAGTCATTAGTGTAAAAAAGGACACAAATGGTAATTGCTAATATTTTTTGTTAAAAAAGGATGCAAAATGGGAATTGCTGACATTATTTACAAACATGCGTAACTACTTCTCTAATGGCTGGTTTCAGGCAGGCTTTAATTGTATGTCTTGAAAGAACTCTTTAATAAGTTCTAAGCTTTACACACCATTTGTACTTGATCTTCAACACTGATTTTTGCAAAAATGAAAAAAACAAACAAACAGATGCAACTAATTCAAAACGAACACAAAATGAAGAATGAATTTGTTAATGAATGGATACAATGTACTTTGTGTCCATTTATGATTTTAACACCATTTGATACATTTTCCCCTTAGTTCTTGTATGTTTTTGTAAGTTCACTGTGGATCATTAATACCTCCTCACAATGCAACCAGATATTTTGTGAATTCCTACAGGCACAGTTATTTTTATTAAAGATTCAGGTAAAGGCACAGTTGTACACAATTAAAAAGAAAATATTTGGTTAAATCTAAATACAGGTTTAGCTACCATTATAAAGGGCTCAAAAGCATTCTGTCTTATTCCTCTCGATTCCAGTTTGTTTGCTCTTAAAAAGTGTGCAGACTTATATGAACTATATCTTCTTTATGGTTTCCATTTAAAATGTGATCATTACCCCTAAATATACTTTTCTGTACTAAATCACCAATTACAAATTAAATACAACTGGTGCCAACACAGAAATAAACAGTTAGAAACAAGTATGCAATTAGGGCTTTTCCAAATTTTTTTCGATCCCCAATTTTTAAAAAAAATCCAAGGTATATAATAGGAAAGAAGAAACTATTATAGAAAAGTTGTTTTAAGCTATCACTGAAATTAGTCTTTAGCTGACAAGAACAAATTA
Source organism: Pipa parva (assembly GCA_019650415.1). NCBI lineage: Eukaryota > Metazoa > Chordata > Amphibia > Anura > Pipidae > Pipa > Pipa parva. The sequence continues at coordinate 7,815 of WMED01004368.1, forward strand.
ATCAAAGATGATATTATTTCTGCTATTAAATATCAGAATGGCACCAAAATGATGACCCATAATTGTGATTGCCTGTTCTTGTGTCCATGTAGTTATGTGCATCACCCACTTATCACCAAAATTAAAAGATCAATGAAATTATGCAGCATTTTAAAAGATCATAACCTAAAAAATCCAACGTATCAATGCATAATAGACATTTCAATATATTTCAAAAAATTCCACACGTCAATAAAGCACAATATCTTTATTCAAATATACTTTTACATTCTTTTGGGGGCTCCTGGCCAAAGTTTTAAATATGTATTGTCTAAGGCTCAGTTAAAAATAACGGACCTAGAAAGGAAGGGACAACGGTTTGTGTATAAAATAAGGAATAATGACTAGAATTAAAGTAAGAGAAGGTAAGCTACAAGACAGACTCAATTCAATCATCATACTCAATATCAGTTAAGTCTGCATTCATTAGAAGCACTGCTATTTTTGATAACACCATGCCTGGAAATCACAAAGCCAATGCAATGAAACAGAACAAGCCTATTGATGAGCAACTATCAAAGAATTACATGGATGACTTATTTTCTAGACTATATGGTGTTTTGACTCATAAGGCTAGGAAGCAAGCCATGAACAAAACAGAATTGCAGACGTATTTGTTGACTTGGAAGCAGATTAGGATAAAGCACTGGGTGCCAATATTCTGATTTGCCAAAATGATGCAGATTTTTACATAGGTATATCCTTTATTGAGTTAAATATACACTTGCCATAAACAGCCATACACATGCACCTGCCATAAATAGTGATTATCTCACTAGATTTTATTAAATATCAGGTGCACTGAGTTCTGTATCTGCACATGTTATGGCAATATCCCTAATTCTGTTTTGGGAAATGTATTACAAAGCAATGAAAAGCAGTTGAATAATTCTGGAATTTATATTTTAAGTACAGATGTAAGGTTGGGAGATACACATTAAAAACATTTTCTTCAATTCAATTGTATTCCTGACTAGGAACGTAATAACCATCTCTATGAATGTAGCATCCCCAGCCATGACCAATGCATTCACCAAATATGATATTTATAAGCAATGAGCCCATGGAGAGTGTAGGAACAATGAAAGGAAATGTGCCCTAAATGCATGTTACATAATTTTACACAGTTTGCTAAGTCCTCATTATTGTTAATACATAGACTGAATACCAAGCTGTCAAGACTCAATACAATGAAACAAAAATAATTAACACTGTTACATCTTGCTTCTTACAATGACTTTTTCTTCATTAATATGATTTTAATTTCCTGTACTGTAAGGCACAACTGCTCTACTCCTGTTTTTTATGTAATATGGCCACTTTTGATTTTTATATAGTATGGGTATAAATGATGTGAATTCACAAATGTGCCGAATACATATCAAATTAAAAAAGTAAAGATCAGGTAAGCAAACAGGGTCAGAATACTGGCTCCAAAGAAAATCATTGAAATAAACATAATTGTTACATCAATGCAAATAGTTATAGTTTTGGTTAAAATGATCCTTTTGAAGGGATAAGTTAACATGCCTTGGATTGTACACATCCTATCACATTCCCTTTTATAAGTTCAAAAGAGAAGTATTTGTCACTTTCCAAATAAATACAAAAAATAAAAACTGATTTTTTTTTTTTTTTGCCACCAAGTAAAACAGAACAAAAAAAATATAAATAAAAACATGAATCGTCTCTGTCATACAGCAGTATCTCTTTTAAATGCAGAGGTCCAAAATATAAAGTGTGTAGTCTACTAATGTTCAGATGTCAATGTTTTATAGGGAAAAAAAATACAAAACAGCAGCTGGTCTTTAAATATTACTGATATGCTTTCTTCCTCGAAAAAAAATTAATACTAACTACAGTTAAACGATATAATTTGGGGTGATCTAAGATTCTGATGAAAAGATTAGATTGCCCTTCATATTTAAGAAAATTATGTTAAAAGATTGTGGGGGTTATTCACTAAGGTGCGAATTCCACTGTCGAATTAGCAAACAGTGGATTCCCATAGCAAATTTGCTACAATTTTCCCATTGTAAAGTCATGACAATTTTCCCAGAATAAAGTCGAGACAATTTTCCCAGAATAAAGTCGCGACAAATTTCCATAGTAAAGTTGCGACTGCGACAATATTCTCAATATAAAGACGCGACTGCAACAGTAGCAGCCTATTGTGACAGTCTTTATCTTGTGAATTCGCACCTATACGCAACAATTCAGACTTTAGTGAATAACCCCCGTGTGTCTTTCTTCCCTATATGATATATTTCAATATTTTCTTTGTGAATCACACCCCTTTTATGATGAGACAAACAATTTCAGCATGTGGAAAGCCTGTTCCTTCACACTATTAATGTGAAGGTTAGACGATATGAAACATGAAAACACGTTAAAAGATACCTGTTTCTATAGGATGTCAAACACTGATTCATGGTGCAAACATAACACTGATTGAAGATCCTGGAGTTTACAGTCTACTAAGTAAAACTTCCACCTTCGGTGAAACAATTAAAAAAACTCTTAAAAGACAGACGAGAATGGACAGATGTTTGCCCATCTATGTTATAGCAGCACCAACAATGCCCCAACCTTGGACGGTCACATATCCTAGTTTTACAAAGGCATGATTCTGCATAAGGCAGTCAGAGATACAGTATATATTAATGTACATTAATATGCATATACCATGATGTTGTTGTGTCTTTCAATGCATATCTCTGCCTCTCGTGCAGAATAGTTTCATGCTTTTATCTAAAATAATACTTTATACATTCAAAATGCATGTGGTGTACCATCTATACCTCACTTCATTAGCTAGAGGTATGTTTGGCACAATAACATGTCCATTAAAAATTGAAAGAGTTTGTTTCCAAATGATAGACATAGTTAGTATAAGAATCTGTCAAAGCAAAATGTGTGCACACATCTGTTTACTGCTTCATTTTCTTATGGCCACTGATTTAGTTAAACAACCAAACTTTCACATGGAAGTGCGGACATCCTAAGGCATGCAAGCCTGTCCTTGTACTTAAGATGAACTCTGATCACATTTAGTTGTCAATGCTTCCCCAAGTCAGTGCATGGTCTGGCCTTTGCTCATGTTCAGCTTCATTCATATGCCACTTGTAAGGTCAGTAATTACTCGTGCTTTAACAAGTTTTCTCAGGAACTCCTTCTCCTTCTGGATGTTATGAGTCCAAGACTAAAACAGAAGCGACAATTTATTATTAATTACAGATTTACTAGTGAAGCTTTCCCAGAAACCTTAAATGGTATGTGTGTGTATGTAGATGGATAGATACATTTATATACATTTTGTTGATTCTGACCTTATTAAATATTAATGTGATGTGTATATGAGACCAAATACATAATAGAAAATAGAACTGAATACTGTAAAATGATTAACTTTAAACATTCTATGGGTCAGTTAAAAAGCTTAAATGTAAAATGAGTTTTGCTGTAACAGCAGAGAAAAATAGATTCAAAATAAAATAATTCTTTACCCATAGAGGTGGATTTGTGTAATTGATTTCCTTAAGGCAGGGTTAATCAGAAATTTAGAGAAAGCAGTTGTGTTCAATTGTGCTTCCTACTAAATCAGCACCTAGTCCATTATGTGTTTCATTCCCAAAAAGAACATAACACATGTAAAACTACCTTTGAGAGGTCGGCAGTAGCAATACCCCTGTGAATGGGAGTGTCATAGAGACAAATGATGGGAGGATATATCTTAATTTTCTGTATATCACAGTTCTTTACATTTTCCTAACATGCAGTGTATTCTTAGTAGAAATGAAGATGAGTGTGCCATATGTAAGGAACTTAATCCCCAAAGCACAGAGCTTTCATGCATCTCCTATATCATTATTAACAAAAGCTCATACCCTTCATATCTGTTCTGGAATTGATTTAGTTCTCAGATATTCTATGTGGGCAGAACCATTAGGAAGAAAAGAGCACGTCAAACTATCTGCCATCCCTGAACTGCCATGTCTCCACTGATTGACCTTTTGATCTGCTTGATTTGTGCCTTTTCCTTTTTGGTCTTCAAAGAGAAGTTGGCTGCTTGGAAATCATCTTTTGGCATTGCTCACATGCTGCTAAACTTGTAATATGATACACAAGTACAAATTTATAGTCAAAATGAAATTCAAAAAATGTACAGGGTTCTTTTATAAGATTTTAATAAAGCCATAGGATTTTGGAACACAGGTCAAGAAATCCTCTACACTTAGGAGAAGCAATCTTTCAATTTGTCAAAATCAAGGCAGGGTACAGTGGAGTCCAGAACAATGACCTTAAGTTTTGGAACAAAGGGCTAATCTACATTATAACACTGCAATACTTATATTATATATACGTTTAAAGGATGTTTATTCTTGCATGTTCCTGTATTTTCTGAAATATTTTAGTCAATCATGCATAAGTGATGTGCTTTATTATTTGCTAGCCCTCTAAAAAACATAAACATTGAGCGGAAGACTGGAAATAACTATTACCTCTTTAATGGCTGCCATTTTGATAGTTTCATAGTAGTGTAAAGGAGCATTGGGTAAGTTCATATCATAACCAAATCCTGCAACCGCCACCTCATCGCAGTTATGTAGTACCATAGTAATGGCAACACTACCCAACGTTGGGATATTCTGCAAGTACAGAGAAAATCAGAAAGAATAAACAAAGCAGGAACCAATTCCATAGTTCATTTTTTAATGAAAATAGTCTTAGTGATAAAAAGAGCAAACCAATCTGCAGTGTTGTAAACAATTTAAAACATAATCCAATAATCACGAAGAATTGGCGCAGAAAATACATATAAAGCTGTGTTCTGTGGTAAAATGTTTGGAATGGTTAATGCAAGACTTGCATTCAGTTATCTTTGACAGCAAAATACTAAAAGGTGACAAGAGACATTAGAGGGTGCTTATAGAACTTGAGCATGCATTTTCATGTCCATTGACATAACTGATCCATTTTTTTCTTACCTTGCAGTATTCCCATTCACAACAGCTCACTGAAAATATTCTTGGCGTAATATAGTAAACGCTATTAGAACAACTATAGTGCAAACTCATCTTATCTATCTTACCGTTTTATACTTTATAGAAAAAAAATGTTTAAAACAAATTTTACTTCTAGTTCATAGGTTCCCAAAGTGGTCAATATGAATTTGCAGGGGTCCATGTCGGGGAGAAAAAACAATGGGGGTCCATGTACTGGAGTCCATACAGAGTTATACAGTGCAGTATAGTTCACTCAATGAGCCTACCGCGCACCTTTAACGAGTCGAATCAGCCTGGGCACACCTTGGGGTGAAATTTTAAAAACTCAAGAAGATCAATTTTGACTTCTCAAACCTTTTTCTTGTTAAAAAAAAAAGGGTGCAGAATTAAAAAAATATTGATCAGGGAGTCCATCGAGAAAAAAAAAAAATCTAAAATATTGATTGATATTTTTCAAACGTGCACCCTTTTCTTACAATGAAAAAACTTGAGAAGTTGAAATCAATCTTCGATTAGGGGGATCCATGTAGAATAAAAAAATAGCAAGTGGTTCATGGGTAAAAAAAGTTTGAGACTCTCTGGTCTAGTTGCATTAGCTACATTGCATGCTAAAAGACAATCTGTTTGCATTTGTAATGAAACTAAATTCTTTTATTTATATGGCTATTATAATACACCATATTTGTGACTAATGATATGTTTAGGGTATTGAATTAAAAATAATCCTGCTCTTTGTGTTTGCAATTAAATGTCAGTTGCCACATTCTATGTCTTGAGAGAAAGACATGCTCCTGGGACTTAAATGAAACATTATCCTAAATGTAAATACATAGATTGCACCTGCGTTTTTCGGTCAATGCATAATCACTCAGCCAAGGCAATCAATGACGTCAACGTGGGTGTATTTGAGCCAGGGTGAAACCCCAGTACATTTTCTGTAAACAGTGCTGCTTTCAGAAACCACAGGGCCCCACGTTACTTCTCAAACTTCCCCCCCCCCCCAAGGACACCACATACTTTTGTATAATACTGACTATTTACAGTTTTTACAGTTTCCAGTAGGCCATTAGCCCCACAAGTCATTTCCCAGAGAGCCACATGTTTTGCAGAGATAGGTGGTTCTCTTACATCAGTAAGCCCCTGTGAGTTGTAATAGGTGGAGTGCAATGCAGATCACCAATAAGTATCTGCAGCCTAATTCATTACACTAGCTGCAGCAGGGGATCTGCCTTCAACAGATACTTACTCCCTGTTCTGGAACCACAATGTAGGGTGCTTATGCTACTATATTCTTACTATATCTATATTAAGCTTGGTCACATCTGCTTTAAATTGCCTGCATCTGTCCTAGATCCCAACAACTGCACAGAATTAGCTGCCTGCAACCTACAATTCTCCTGTTCTACAAGACATTTAGATATTAATGAACACGCAGATCTAACACACTCATACCCCTTGTAGTTTTGTGTTTAGTCTGTCCATTGTGCAGGTTTGTTTGTTTACTGTATTGACTTATTTTGTAAATTTTATCATTAACTATTGTGTTGCTTGTTTGAATTTATTTACTTTTTATTGTTGGTTAGTAATAAAATTAGTCTTCACACAGTGTATCTCAGGGGTCTCAAAGTCAGCCGGGTATATAGCCCGCACATTAGAAGCTGAAGGGATGCATTCCATATGCATTTTTTCTTGCTCCACCGTTGAACACTGTTTCCTTAGTTGTGCACAGCGCTTGTGCATGCACATGAGGTAAAGAAGCAGTCTTAAGGAGAAGCATGGTCGCCACTGTGGATTCTTTGGAGGTTCACCTTATGCCACTTGGGGGCATGCTTCTCCATCAGACTGCTCTCTGTGGTAGTGGCAGTGCTAGATGCAATTACATGATTAGTTAGATTGTGACAAGATAGTGTATTCCGTTTTAATTCTACGCTAAGTGGAAAACTGATGGACCAAGATGGGACCAGTTCTGTCTAGCAAATAAAATTAGTCATTATTAAACAGGTTACATTTTTCTGCAACTGAAGTAGAACAGTCCTAACATTGCTCATTGTAAACTTTGTGGCATTGTTTGGTAGTTGCAGAAATCTGGTTTGCATTTTTAAATTAAGAAAGTTATAGCAATGCTGCAGATTCAAGATATGTGCCCGGCTAGGGGTGCCAACCATTAGTAAATTTACTACGAGTTTGTAAAAATAAGGTCAAAATTTCATGTTTTGGTAAAAAAAAAAAGTCCATATCAATATGGACCTCTTAAATACACATGAAATGTTCCCTACAGTGTTTGTGTGAATGAGAGTACTTTTAATTCCTTAACCTTCTATTGTTCTTAAAACAGCTGCAATTTTCTATTACTCTGGAAAAAGGGAACAGCATTTGTAACCATCAGAAACTAACATTAGAGATCAGTAAATATTTTGAAAAATGTTTCCACAGGTTGGCACTTTTGTGCCAAGCCATGCCCCTCAACCCTGCCATTTCTTTAATGATTACAATAGAGGCTATAATTGCTGCTAAATGTGCCTCAGTAAAATACAATATTGAGTAAGGAGTTCTTACAGAAATGTGGCATTCAAGATGTTTCTTTATACATTTGCATCATTTTCAGCAAAACCTGATTTCACTGTGTCGTTCACTGTGCGAGCACATGGTAAAATGGATCTTATCCATTTTGTAAAAGGTTGTAATGTAACAAAATGTGGAAATAGTGAATACTGAATAACTTCTGATAATTTTCTGAAGCCCCAGCTACCAATAATAGTGTGCTGCACAAAATTAGCAATCACAAATATAAAATTGCATTTCCCAATGAATATTGTGGATCAGTGAATGTCTTTGCACATACGTGAAATCCAGACCCTTAAGGTACATTTTTCAGTGCTCAATAATACTGGATATTGGCTGTGACATCTGCCATGTATATACATACTATGTAAATAGTTAAAAAAATGAGGTACTACATCCTGCCCTAGATGTGGAGCAGATGACGCAGATTTTTTCCATATGATCTGGGACTGCCCTCCTATTCTGCAATTCTGGAGAGATGTGATGCAATTCTTCGGTACTACTATAGAAGCACCGAGAATAATTTCTCCCCAGGTATGCCTATTAAACCTACTAGATGAACTAGGATGTAATAAGCATTATTGTCTATTGCTAAAAATCCTGCTATTTTATGCAAAGAAAACAATAGCTCTACACTGGATGGGGGAAACTCTACCGACTGTACCTAAGTGGTTAGCCTTGATCGAAACACAAGTTCCGTTATACAAACTAACATCTCTGAGCAAGGGAACCGAACGGAAATTGGAGAAAACATGGGGACCTTGGTTAAATCAGTCAAATAAATAAATATAATACAACAACTAATGTCATCAAACTGAAAACAAATGTAAATGACAATCAATGGAGAGAACACCAAGTTATATATTTTATTAGTTTATGTATTTATTTTGTTAATAAAGTCATTTGTATTGCAACAATATATATGTACATGAACCAAAACAGATTATTAATGTACTGTAATACAAAACAAAAATAACAATTATTTTTAAAAAATGAGGTAATCCTAACAGGTAGAAATAAGAAGAGATCAATTTATTAAATGTTAATAGCAAGCAACTGCACATACACAACCAGTAAAGTCTTCCCTTAAAGTGATCATCCCTTTTAGGTACTAAAGGCAAGCACAATTGTATATATATATTTTTTTTAAAAAGGTAAAATAATGCACATAATTTATGATTAAATGTAGAATAAATCAGTTACAGTTTATATTTTAAGGCCAAAAGCAAACTATAGTCAGTATATTCCCCAATTCTTCTTTCTCTGTAACCATAGACAATAATTAAGAGTCAAGGGACTAATGCATTTGGAATTAAGTGCTTTTTATTTAAGGATAATGGCATTCAATTATCAGATAATGTTTCCCTACTGATATTCACTGATGTATCAGTATTTGTAGCAGACACAGACCGTGCATTTTGCTTTGTCTATTGTGGTCTATTCAGAGCAAAGGAAACTTGAAGAGCAGATGGAAACAGTAAATCAGCTTGGGATGAGATTAATCAGCCATATGTCATTAGGCACAGATAGTAAAAGCTGGAAGCGTAACCTATAACACAACACTGGATGTCACTGCCTTTTCCCTGCAAACCATGCCTATTTACTCCTGTATATAACATAACAGAATCCCGTAAATATGTTTCTATGACACTGATCCCCCATACAGAACATACAAACTCAGACATTATCTACTGTATATAGTATAAAGGCTTTTTTGTTCTATGTCATAATGTTGGTATTCAGACACAGGAACTACTGATTATAATAAAATGCACTATTAATTTGAAGTTATCTTACCAGTTGTCTATAAAACTCAAATCCAATAAAAATTTGTGTACAAAAAAACTTACAAAATTTTTTTTTTTCAACCATTATGTGCTTGCAGGGCTGCCAACGAAAGTATTGGGGTCCCCAGCCAGCCAAATCACATGTAGACTGCAACTGATAACCTACTAGGAAATGTAACTCGACAGTTTGCAGCGTGACTGGGGTTTGGGAAAAAGCTGCATTAACAAACTGAAGGGACCTAGTTTTTCAGGTTGTGTGGGGAGAGAGCAGGATTTCCAATGGTAGCCCCGTGTGTCTGATAATATTCTGTGTCTAGCAGGGCATGAATTATGTTTTGGGAGTAATTCATGAAAGTTATGTTCCCATTACTATGCTCCAATAGTCACAAATTTTCTACTCTTTATTCACTGAACAGAGAATTTCCACAGTGAAGAAGCTAACAGCTTCAGTAGCCATCTCTTGTGCAGTGTGGATTAGTCAGTTTGACAGTAGCAGCCCTGCCATCAGACCCCTAATTCTACACTTTATTTTGATGAAGACAAACTGGTGAATGTGACACTGTACATCTTGTTGAATTTACTACTACAATAGGTTCTGATGCTTGATGGATAGGCAAATTACCTGTGCACATGCAGGCAAAGTAATGTGAAGAGCTCTGGAAGTCTGCAACTGTTGTAAGTGTCCAAACTGGTTGTAAATTTGCCAACATTGCGGAGTTTGATGAATTGTGAATTTGGACCTTAACACAGCTGTTATGACTTTTATGAATAAGCCCCAAATTCATGTTTTCCTGTTCTTCTATACATCCTAGATTACCAAGTAACATGTTTGTTGGCTGACTTTCTATTTTTTTGAACATTCCTTTTTTGTCAACCATGTTAATGACACTTCTTCTTCCTGTCCCACTTAGGGTGGGGGTGCCCCAAGCCTTTGTCCTGGACCCCCTTCCATTCTCCCTGTAAACTATTTCCTTGGGTGATATCATCAATTCATTTGGCCTTCAGCATCACTTATATGCAGATAAAACCCAAATTTACTTATCCGCTCCTGTGCTAACAACCTGAAACACAGACTCAAATTTCCAGCTGTCTCCTGGCAATCTCTGTGTGGATGGCCAAGCGCCAGCTCAAATTAAGTCTTGCTAAAACTGAATTGATCACCTTTACACCCAAACCTGGACCCCTTCCTACCTTTTCCATTCTAGTAGATGATGCAATCATCAACCCTGTAACCTCCACGTGTAGGACATCAGCGAGCGCTTAACAGTCTCTGCAAGCTGATGTGAAGGATCATGAGGTGAGTACGCACTATGTGAATTATCCTCTTAAACTGCTTGTGTGCCCTTATATAATCAGAGTATTATTTTACTAGCTTCTTCCCATAGTTACTGCAATATATTACCATTCAAACATTTTATTTCACACAGCACTGACTGGCACTATTGTGATCCTACTTATCTGTAGACTACATGTTTGCTAAAAATATACAGGATTTCTATGAAATTAGTAACCGTGCCCTGTGAAGTTCAACTCACCCTATCCATCAAAGGAAAATTCCATATATAGAAATTATGATCAATTAAGTCTTTGGATTATCCCTGCCTTAGTGTAGGGATTTATAAACTATAACTCAAAGAAGGAAACTGCAATGTTTGTGGAATTTAAATCTGAGCATAGGTCTTTATTAACAACCATACAGGGAAGTGATTTCTTTACCTTGCAGATATGCTTAAAGAATAACTACTGTGTCCTAACAATAACTGAAATGCTGAAAGTATAGCGTCTGCCAGCTTAAATCGCTATATATAGAAGTGGCAAATAAGTAATTTTGGGTATAGTGCTATCTTAGGGAACGCTGGTGCTAGTATCTCACGACTGCCCTGACCCTGACACTTCATTACACATATCTGACAAGTTGGGGAATGTCCCATGGCATATTAAACTGTGAATATCAATGAGGCGTGCAATCAGAGATGGTTTTCACACATGCTCTGTAAGAAGTCAACACCCAGGACAACAGCTTCCTCAACAGGGGGGTGGAGTTGAAATTTTGCAAAGGCTGTTATGCACTTGTGAAATAATGTATGCATAAGAAGCATAAATAATCAAGTAGATGGCTTGGAGGGAAAAGACTGTAGGGGTTATTCATGGAAGGTTGAACAGTCGCATAAATATCCTAATTTGCATCCATTCACCACTTCTCCAATTCCGCTTATCAATCAAACTCTGCAATGTAGCAAATTCATGTCCTACCTGGATGCTTACGACAGTCACAGACTTTTGGAGCTCTTCACATTATAACACAAGCACAACTTTCACCTATTTACCAAGTGACAGAGTGTGTTGAAGTGGAAAATTCAGCAAGGCCTACTGTGGTGAATTCACTGGACTAACTTGGCCAGATCAAATTGGCAAAGTAGGGGGCTGATGGCAGAGCTCTAATGTGGCATAAAGAGAATTATAGTACTATATACTCTACATAGTAGAGGTGAGTTTGCACTATGTGAATTATCCTCTTAAATTGCTTGTGTGCCCTGACCTTAATAGGTATTTCTATAATCAGAGTATTATTTTACTAGCTTCTTCCCATAGTTACTGCAATATATTACCATTCAAACGTTTTGTTTCACACAGCACTGACTGGCACTATTGTGATCCTACTTATCTGTAGACTACATGTTTGCTAAAAATATACAGGATTTCTATGATACTACTCCACCAGCAAAGTAGAATGACAGCATCTTCACAATGTCCCACTAAATTTATAAATGAAATAAACATCCCTTTCTATGTCACCAGATCACTGGTTTATATTGTCACTTGCTCGCTGTTCATTCTAAAGTCACAATAAAATCTACGAGCAAGTGACAACATAAACCAGTGATCTGGTGACATAGAAAGGGATGTTTATTTCATTTATAAAGTTAGTGGGACATTGTGAAGATGCTGTCATTCTACTTTGCTGGTGGAATTTGCATGACTAATGCATTACTCCACATCCTACTACTGTTTGACACTGTTTGCTTCTTTGCTAAGGAAATCCACTGAAATCCACTGATTAGTGTAAAAAGAGTAGTGAATTGCCAACTATTGGAGCTTAGCAAAGTGACACTTGACTGTCCAATTTGCATTTTAATGAAAAACCCTTGTGTGTTTCAGTTAATTATTTTAAAAGTTATGTTTTATTGCATATCTAGGTACATATATGCATTTCTTCCTCCATTTATTATCATACAAATCCTCAATGAAAAGCATTCTATTTGAAAACTGATCGTATCAGAGCATACCAAGATATATTTTATGTTTTATTTTACAGGATAATCAGAGATGTTTGGAAGACTTAAGTGTGAGCAAAAAGAAAGAAATATTAGTGGTAGCCATGTTATACAGTACTTTTGTGTAGAAATGAACTGTTGGAAAACCACATTTACATTAGAAAGAAAATATATATATAAATCAATGAATACTTACCCCTCTTCCCATCAAGCCATTGTTGAATGGCAACCCAATGAAGCTAAATGCGGCTTCTTGGATAAAATATGGATTCAAGATGCGGATATCATGAGGCTCACGTGGTACTCGTGTGGCAACTGACTTCCAAAATCCATCAGAGGCA
>WMED01004369.1:8986-20823 GCA_019650415.1 Pipa parva
CCCCCCCCCCCCCTCCACCAACCCAAACTGGGTACAGAAGCTGCAAGTGTTGGGGTAGTGATCAGGCAGAACATCTGGGACCCCTGCAATGTCCCTGTCCAGTGGACTATTTCTGATTAAAATTTGCAGTAACTTACAGCTATTTAGCCTCTTGGCTAAACTGCTAAGAACACCGGTAAATGCATGTAGAGAAACATACCAGTTAAAAGAGGAAGGGGCTGCAAGTGCTTTTAAACGAACAGTATTCCATAACACATCTTAACTTTAATACAAGTTAATAAATTGCACAGTGAAGAAATGTACAGAGCATCACAAGTCTTCAAGTCTTTGTTGATAACATATGTACAGTAGTTATCTATGCAATAATGTACAATGCATTATAAAATTAGCCCTTAATTGCAAGTTAAAGGTTATTAACTTTACTGCCGTTTAAATCCATAGGGGTTGTTGCCATAAATACTTGTTTTAGAGCCATTCACGAAAGGAGAGCTGTGTCCACCATGATTTACAGAAATGCTATTATACTATTTATTAGGACTGTTAAAGTGACTTGATCTAAAGCTGTAACCTATTAGTAGAACTATTTAATTGACAATTGAGGGAATACTTCTTAAAAAGACATACACACAAGACTGTGGTGTGTGAGCAGCCACGGTAGCTTTAAAAAAAACTTGAGGCAATTTCTTTTAATTAAAAGCTTTAAAAATTATATAGATATGTTGCAGCTTGGGGCCACTAAACCTAATTCAACATATCTGGTATTATTTAGTTAAACTAACAATGCATTTAAATTCATAATCGCACACACAAATAAAACCCAAGTTACTAGGAAACTGTGTGTGTGAATGCTGGGTTTAATTTCTCTAGTTGTAATAATTCCTTACATTTTCCTTTAAGCTCTTTTTGATTGGACGGTTCCAAATGTCAGTAGTTAAAGTGGGTGGAACTTATTTAATAGTGGACAACTTTATAAGGAAGAGACAAGCGCAAGAATGTTAAATCTGAGTTGGTTTAAATCAGGTTTAACATTCACAGGTTTAACACAGCTAGTGACTAATGGACACTGGATATCAATTCTGTATTTAACTGCATTCCGTTACTGTATTTAACTGCATTCCGTTACTGTATTTAACTGCATTCCGTTACTGTATTTAACTGCATTCCACTAGTATAGACACTTGTGTTTTTCATGCCTTGAACTCAGGCAGTGTAGTGCTAAGACCATACTGGGACTGATATTGTGTCCATGCAGTGGTATTCTTTTAATGGGAAAACTTATTCTAACGTCTAATGGTCCCTCCTAAGTTGTAAAGTAAAGCCATCAAGGCAACAAAAATAAATATACCTAATATATTCTAATACCAACGCCACAGCAAACTATTAACTGATTCCGCTGGACATAAAACTCTTGGTTACTCTGTCTTTCCACAAAATATCTTGGGACTGGGAAAAAAAACTAATGAAAAGTATGTAATTACATTTTTATTGTGGCTCCTGGGAGTTGTAGTAATTGCAGCTTCCTTGAAGGTATTTCTTGCTCACATGCCTGTCCAATTATAGCTCTCTCTCTCTCTGTAGTACTAAATTAGCCAGTTACCACAATTTACATTATTATGCAAGGGCTACACTACCTATTTTGATTACTGTACTTTTATCACTAAAGTACAGCAGTTTGTTGGTGAGCCCACTCCCATTAATTTGCAAGGGGATATGCTGGACATTAGAGCACTGCATGCAGTATTCCAGTGAAGAAATTTCCGGTAAAATCATTCGGGCCAGTTTTAGCAGTAGATTGCTACAATTTTAAGTCAAAATCACATATGTACATTTTGTGCTGCTTATTAATAGTAGTAACCCTGTATGTTTATGGATTTCACCGTTTGTACAGTTCAGAAAATATAAAGAACTTTTTAAATGAATATTCTTGCTCATTATTTAATTACAGTATGCTGTAATATAAGATTACCAGGTCAGTTGAAAATGTAGGGACCCTTTTGATAAATTCTATTGTATGATTGTAAACTGATTGCATCCTGGATGTGTCATTTAATCTGCTAACTTTACGGTTTTACATAGTTTTCACTTTCATAATTGTGCCTGTTATTGAGTTACTTTAGTCATGCTTGCTTGGCAATTCTCTGCCTTCTTGTTTTTCATTTCTATGGTCTGAATCTTTGAATGACTGCCTGGTATAACAGTGCTACTGTTTTGTAAGCAACACCTGAATCTCCCAGACAAAGAAATCATTGATGTTTCCCTGACCATTATGTTAAAGTGAATGGTAAAATACAATTAATCTACGTTCTAACAGAGAGGAAATAGATAAAGATACAATCTTGTATAGTGTGGGTTCAAAACAGAAAATATACTTGTAAGGTAAGTACAGTTATTTACACAGTGTATTACATGGTGTCATTTTATTTTATTTTTATAATAGTATCTTTCCTAGTGAAAAATAGGCTTTTCATGGACTGGCCAAAAAGCAATGGATCTGTTTATTTATGTTGGTGAACACAGTATGGAATAGTCACCTGGCTGAGTGAAATTCACATTATATGAGGCAGACAGTAACATACAATTCACAAAGTGGCTGCAAGTTAAAATAGTTGTGGGAAAGGGAGGCTTCTAGAGTTTTTTGGCACAGGGGAAACCTGTGTATAGACTGATAGATAGAATGCAGGGAGCTGTAGTGGATGGAAACAATCAAAAACAATTGTCATCAATGTTGATCGTACAGAAAGTAGCATTTTTACAGCATTCAAATTGTATTTGATCAGTGAAATATGGATAATTATAGCTAACTGGATGTTGTCAGGAAGAAATAAAATTCACTCTGTTAATTGAAATGTTGGCATAATGGAGAAATATTGTAAATTTAATTTCATTAAGAAACAAATCAGCAAACTATTAAACACTGAAGGGGGACATTCATTAAAGTGCAAACTGTCGCATAAATGCCTGATTTTGCATCATTCTGTGACTTCTCCAACCCCGCTTATTCAACAAACTCTGCATTGAGACAAATTCATGACCAATTCTGATGTATGCGCCAGCCATGGATTTACGGAATTCATTGCAACAATTTGCGTGCGCAGGAATTTTGTTTATTCAGCATGCAACAGAGTTTGTCAAAGAAGCAGATTCTGCAAGGCATACTGCTGCAAATTCACCTGTTTGCCTTCGCCAGATCAGAGTGGTGAATTAAGGGGTTGATGGCGGGGTTTCAATGTTGAGTAAGGCGATGATTCATTCAAAAGTAACAATAGCAACTGTGACTAAATTAGTCTACTTCTAAACATGAACTAGGCACAAGGTGACGTATAAAAATAAGTATTTTTCACTTATATATAGTTAGTGGGATATGATGAGACTGATGTCACTGCCCATCACTGGAGGAGTTCTCCTCACTCCACATAACTTCTCATTCTACTATTGTGCAACTGACTCTGAGCACTACGCATGTGACTACGTCTGTCGCTGTCCACTAATTCCTGAATAAGAAGAAGTGAATTTGCATCTTCCTGACTGTAGTGACACGAACAGAAGCAAAGTCATTATGCTAGGCGAATTCACACTTTGATGAATGATCCCCTGAGAATGAGAATATAATGAATTTATTGTAATGCAAATAATTTCTAATTTTCCTCTCTTTTAAACAGATTTGCTTGTATTTCTTACCTTTCTGTCTTCCAAAATTGCTAGTCTCCGTCCTTGATGATGACTTTTAATGGTGTGTTTAATTACTAAACAATTGCTCCAAGTCAAAAAGGTTTTTTGACCATTTAAGGCAGCGGTTCTCAACCTTTTGAGAACCGCGACCCCAGGCTGTGACATCACGGACTGACGTTTCGCCCGAACATCATCACGTATGCGCATCACATGATGACGTTTGGGCAAACGTCATCATGTACACGCGTCACGTGGTGACGCAATGATTTGAGAAACAGTGATTTTTTTTTTAATATGGCAGTATTGCCTATTTAAAAAAAACCTTTTATTTCTTGTCGGAAGTGACTTTTTGATGCATGTTTCTACATGGAGTGATTGCTTTCAATGCTAAAAAATGTAACAGAAAGCTTTATGAATATCCTCCATGCATGTGACTGTCTTTTTACAAACAGTCATTCTGGCAGTAGGGAATGGTTTAGGAATGCCTTTAGACACTTGAGAACTGATTAGATAAAAAAAAAAAAAAAAACAGTCCTGATACGTTTATTTAGTGAAAGAAATCCCAACATTTGTGGAGGATTTTGTAACACAGGTAAAACAAACAGGCAACAAATGGACAGAAAATGAGTGAAAAATATGCAGCATAAGCCAGTCATTACTCTTCTTCTGTAAGTTTAGGATATAACAAATGAACACATGATACACAATGGATCAAACTGTGGAATAGATTGTAAACTATGCGAAATCAATCTGATATGGTCTATTTGATACAATACAATGGCAACAGCTGGACCTATTCTATATGCACTGCTGCACTGAAGCTTAGCTGTATCTATCTCATAGACAGCATGCTCTCTCATTTTTCTCTCATGTGTCACTAAAGCCTATCCAAGACTGCCATTGTTTTCACTCTGGTAAATCAGTTGCCTTTAAAATCATCCCATTTACACAGTATCTTTGGCTGAAAAAAAAAAAAATCTGTTCTCTTTAAAATCTTGTAGAGCTGAATGAGCACAGTATCTGTGAGATACAGATATTATAAGCCGTAGCAATGACTTTGGGATTTATTTCTTGAGATGTGCAGTTCAATACCAGGCTTTTCATTTATTACACAAGAAATGTATTGAATTGTTGTGGCAGAGCCACCGAAAAGATAGTTGTCACTTGCATTGAATAGTAGGAATAAATACCTGTACATTATGAAGACGATGGACTTGTCCCTTGCGATGTTTCAGCTGCATGTTCCTGCATGCATCATGATTGCACTAAAGGAGTACCGGTAAATGTGTTTGCTAAGGAAGCAGATGGTGCATAGCTGTCATAGACAAGGCAGAGCTGTCAGTACAAACCATTGTGATAATAGCACCACTAAAGCACATCCTCAAACAAAAGGATCAGTGCTGGATATATACACATGTTAATCAGCACAATATATATAAGCAATGAAAGTAATATACATTTTTAACATTTTTAATGTGAAAAATATTAAAACAAAGTACAATTTTTCCTGCTTTTTTTCTTTTTATAAATACTGTCAAGGTGTTGTAATATTGATCCCTGCCAGATTAACAGTAAATATCTTTTTTTTTTTGTAGTTATCCTTTACCCTGCCTTGGGTTTTAATACGTTCATTCAAGTCTTTGGGTTAAAATTGTTTCTGCAGGGGAAAAGCATTTCGAGGACACCTAAGCGGTTATGATTAGTCGTTATGATTTATAGGAAAGAGGGATCTTTTGTGTTTTTACCTTGCACTGATCATTCCTCAGTAAGCTATCAGATTGTATTTGTGTATAGTACGGCCACATGTGCATGCATGTCTCACGAAGCTACAGAATGCTGTTAAATATACAGTGGTTTGACTTACTAAAATGTCTTTGTTGTCTGTTGGACTGTCAGACCTTTCATGAACAAACAAATAGACCACAAGGACAAATTCCTCAACAGAAGGGTCATAGAACACCACCACATTTAGCGTTCTGGACACTTTTGGCAAGAAAATGATCAGATTGTGCCTACTCTCTGGCAATTGCTATTGTAATTAGACATACTGTAGTAATACAATGTTACTACTAGGGATAAAATGGTGTCATGGAGTGTAACTACAGGAGTTCCGGGCATAAGAAACTGAGGGGCCCAACTGGGTAGAAAATTTGTATCTTACATCAAAAAATAATTCCACTATTAAATGATCAGAATATAATCTTATATGTAGGGAATCGTGGAGATCACTAAATATAGAGGAAGTACAATTAGGGAAATGTGGATACGGTAATTGGGGGAATGGGGGTTTGGGTTTTACGCCACCTGGAGTTTCCTATCTGCATGGTACATTGCAAGTAGAAGAAATAGCAGATAATACTACCTTTTTATCTTTGTACTTAAAAAAAAAAGCCAAGAGGCATACTTCATTTACAGCACTATTGCTATATTTCTTGTTGCAATGTTGTTCAGGAACAAACACCTTTTTCAGGTTAATTACTCTTAAAATACTTAGTAACCCCAAACTCTTTTGCGGAAGCCTATAAAAAGGGGGCCTTTTCCTTGTAAAGATTTTATTAGTCACTGTTGAGAACTAGGCTAATGAATGTGCCTTTTGTATGATGCTCACTGTAGTATAGCGCATAGGAGAGAGAACAGAGAGGTCCTATCCCCAGAATATTTTTATTCATTCTATCAGTCTTGAAAGTGACAGGATAAATAAGTGGCAGGCACAATATATTTATGTGTATTACGTTTTCAGAAAAATGTATTGCCAAATGACCACTTAATCAGACACCCGCTATTAACATAATATTTTTTCCTGTGCATAAATATTGTATTTAGAGATCTCGTTGCTAAATTCTATTCTGAAAGATTGAAATGAAAGAAAAATATTTTTTTCCAGGAATTTATTTCCTTCCTATCTTGGGGTTCATTTGCACTGGGTATCTCAACAGTTTATAGATGCACTTTGTTCCTTAACAGGCCATTTTTTGCATGTTTTCAAAGTTTTCCAATCGGTTGAAAAGAATATTTATAAATATTGATTTATAGTGTTATTTCATATGATAAAACCTGGTTCTAGTGGTATGCATGTATATATGAATTATTATTACAGGTAGCACTGGATCAGTGATGTCAAGCTTGTTAACTTTCAATGAGAGTTTTAGGCCAAAGAGTCACTAAAGACCACTTAGCAAAATGATGGAAAAAGTCAAATACAATGGTTCATTGTTTTCAAATTAGCACTAAACAGCACTAATATATTGATATCGGCCAATAAGACCATTATTTTTGCCAAAAAGTGTTCACCTCCTTTAGGGTGTCTATAACTCATTATTCTCTATGGTGATGGTCCTGCAACTTAGCCACAGTCATTTGAGTTTTTTCATCACAAAGGTTTAACAATGTCAATATTGATCATAAACAGACAAGCGCAACAAACAGTTTAAAATAACCTTTATACATTTCCGCCTAAATGTAATTTGTAAATAAAAAATGTGAGGAAGTGTGGAAATCCTTCACTTTTCCACATAACATCAGAAAAATACCTACAAACTGCGGCCCGTTGATTTCAATAAATAACCATGACAAAACACATAGGAACATTTCTACACTCATTTAACTGTATGCATGTAAGTATAATTTTATTTATAAAGCGCCACAAATTTACACAGCGCTGTACAATTCAGCAATGCAAATAGAAAACAGACAAGTGTGAAGTGCATTATACATTACAAGTGAGTAACTTACAAGTGTGAATTGACTTTAATTGCCAGGATGTGACTGACACAAGAAATTGGAGGTCCCTGCCCTGTAGAGCTTACAATCTAAATGGGGGGAAGACTTACACACACAGATAGAAGGGTAACAAGAGCTGTAACAACTGGGACACTGGTCTATAAATACATAAATAGTTAATTAAGGAATGCAATGTAATATGTAACTGGCACAACACTTGTAGCAAGGTGAATTCAACAGATGAATTTGGACTTTAGATAATAAGGCCCCTAGGGTAATATTTTTTTTAAAACATCTTTTATTGCAAATAAATTGTACAGTGTTTTTTAGATATGGGAAGAAATGAAATAGGATTATTTTAAAATGGAAAATTTACAGATGATAATATCCCTTTAAAGTGTGCTCTCTTCTCTTACCTCCCCATTTGTCGCTGAAATCACTGCTCTGTAAGACTAACATTTTTGCCTACTATGGAAGCGCCTCCTCTTGCTGCGGTGTGGCTTTTCCAGTTGAATCTACCAAAACATGATCTAGGGTGAATCTGACTGAAGAAGCTGCAATGTAAATATTTACATTGCCCCAAGGAAAAGGTACAGTGTACTGGCTCAATGCTGAGTTTTATGATAGCAATCAGTTTGAAATCCGACTATCACAGATGGGGAGGGGTGCTGACAGCTTTATAGTATCTGTAGCACCATAAACATGAAAAAGTTCCCATTTATATTGGCAATATTATTATATATTTCTGCTTTGTTCTTGTGAAAATGTTATCTTTGATAAATTCCTAATTTGTATTGGTTTGTGTTTGGTTTTTTTTTCTTTGCTGGTCACACCAAAAATGAAATGCTCAAAATTTCTTTACAATTACTATGTGTATGGCACTCCCCTCTTCCCCGCAGCAGCTAAAGAAAATGAACATTTGCTCCAGAAGACGCACGGGCATTTTCACCCAACTTTTGGGGGAGAAAAATGTGCGTCTTATGGAGCAAAAAAATACGGTAACTTGTAACCTATAAAGACCTTCATTTTCTATGTGTAAACATACCTGAAAAGCCTATGTAAAAATGATTGACTTGGAAAGCGAGATTTACTCAAATGATTAGAAATACGAACTTTTCATCCTTAGTTGCTTACTACAGCTGCTTCTCTTTCATGCCTACTTCCTGATACTACTTCCTACTTCTTGATAAAGATCAAATCTCCTGGTATATTGATATACCTATACCAGGTGAACACTTTTCAGAAATAAAAAAGGTCAGAATTGGCTTAATAAATATCAATATCAGTGATATCGATATTTTTAACCTAATTAAAGATATATTGGTATGGATATACCGGTACAAAACTATTTGGATGTTTATAGATATTCCCTAAAGACTTTAGAATTCTGAGAATCCTGCAGGTGTAAAATCTCACAAAGCTCCTGCCCACCTGCTGCTTTCTGGCAGTTTTTTCTAGAATCCTCACGTCTGTGGATCAAATCAAAACCGTGAGATTCCTGGTTCATCTGCTGAAGGGGTAGTAGGGAAGAGAGGAGGGGATTCTGTAAGAAAGAGGCTGTTAATTTATAATCACTGAAAATAAGTAAATATTATCAATTTCAAAAGAATTTAATTTAAAATGGTAATTACAGTAGAAAGCAGCTGTTGGACACGGACTGTTCTTTTAAATGAAGAAACCCCAGCTCTGCCCAGATGGCTGAAAAGATTAGAAGAGCAACACAAATCAATATAAAAAACACGTCAAAGATGATATTATTACAAGAACCACATGGAAATAACTTCAATGCCTATCCAAATTGCAATTATCTATTTCTGGTCCTTTAAATATATTTATGCTGTCATAAGAAGTAAAATCAGGCACTCCAGCAATTATACTGCAGTTAGTCTAAATGTAAATAAAATATGAACAATAATTTTATAAATAAAAAACATACCCATTAAAAGTAATGTTTACTTTTATATTATTTTAGTTCATGTGTCCAAACGTTTTTTTTTTCTTATAGGGCCCACTAGTGGACCTACAGGGACCTGGTACTACAGGGGGCCCAGCTGCCAGAGCTACAACCCCTGTGGTTTGCTGTGGGGAGAGGGGGCCCTGTTGCCGAATGTGCACTGGAACCCACGCCCTCGAAGTCCCACCCCTGATAGGACCCTATTATTTTTTTCAAACTGCTGCACTTTAATGACCTCACGCAAACTAGTGGCAAAATTTGTGGTTTAAATTCTATGAAGTTGGAAATGTACTTCCCTTACCATTGCCTGTAGTATAATCATATACAGTTCCACTGATGTTTTGAATTACTTATCACCATTCCTTAGTAAAAGAAACAAGATGTTTTTGCTTATTATTTCCTACTATTGGCATTTTCTAAACAAGACTTCTTAATCACATGAAATGCTATTTCTCTGTTACGTAATATCAGAAAAAAAACAACAGCTTATTAGTCAATTCTTTTGATCTGCTTCACTTGGTGATGCAAAGCATTCACTTTAAATTTGGCAATGCTGCCTTTAATTTACTTGCATGCGCAAAGAGTCAGGTACATAACATTTTTCCTAAGTACATAGTCATCCATTCCACAAGATGAAACCTGCATCTATCCACAAGTTGTGATGATTTTGGTAAAAATGAAAATGAAATGATTACTGTGCAACAGAAAATGTCATGTGTCCCTCATTATAGGGAATATCTCATCACACTGCATGATGCCTACGCGTGTATCGGGATGGCTTTTAAATACATTTTATTAGTGGAGGACTAACCACAAAAAAATGCTGTTAACTGTAATGTAATAAAAGATATGTGTGGTAAGATCAAGTATATCATATATAGTCCCTCTGAAACATCTATAGAGTAGTAAAAGGTTTATTAAAAAAAAATGATTAGAAATTGTTTTTGTTTTTGAAATAAACTTATTCCTCACCAGAGGAATTTGTTTCAGCTTTTATGGAGGTCTATCAAAGTTGCCAAACCCTCCATGACAGTTTGGAGTGAGCGGAGGGTAATATCTGGGATACCCCAGAGTTTCTTTTACAGGGACTCTCTGGAATTGTGTGCTCCCTTACATAAACTGTCCACAATGTGGGGCTTTAATCAGAGATCACTGAAGAAAACCACACAAGTACAGGGATAACACACAAACTTTGGAAGCCCACACCTTTTGGATTTAATTCCTCACATAACAAGATGGGATTCCTTCCTTCCTTTGAACCACAGTTAAGCAAAACAGATTGTACAGCCATTAGATCTGCCCCTGCCTCAGCCCAGGAATTCTCCATAAACCTATTACGGCTTTCTCAGTTGTCATAGAGTACATTGATTGCTTTGCTAACTTGACGTTCATGGAGAGTGTCTCTGCCAAGGTAAATAGCCAGATATTTGTATTCTTCAGAAAGTTTACAAATTCATAGACATTGTTAGAAATAATATGTATTCTTAATGGATAACCTAGAGTGTCAGGGATAAAAACAAATGTCCTTATAATAGATTGCTAAGGATTATCGCCTGCATTTCTTGGATTTCCCTTTTGCTTTAAATAAACAGAAGTAGTTACACACCAGATACAGGTAACTCACTGGTTCTCGTTTCCAGACAGGGACGCTCGTTTTTACTCTAATATTTTCTTCATAAGATAAAACTTTTTTTCAATGACTTAAAAAATATAAAACAGGAAAAACTATCATGATATGTATTGTCAGGGAACTATGATCTGATAAACTGGAAATAATGAAACATTTGAACAGTTAACTACAGCAGTTACACCCAGCTTAGGCAATATCATGTTATGATGTCATTGTTGATATATGCCTTATGAGACACATCTCTATTTGAGTGCTGGGTAGTTGGAAGAAAGTATGATCTAACTTTCCTGTCAATATGAAAAACAGTAAATACAAAGCACTTAGAAACATATTTCTTTCATGTAAATTTCTTTGCATCCAAGGATCCCTTGTCCCAGTCAAAAACATAAGAATAAATTAGCTTTAGATAAAAATAGACCTATTTGATATGGTATGGATTTTGTGGTTGAAGCCAAACACCTGCCCAAGGATGGCCTGTGGACTGTATGATCTGGGCAGAAGATCCCTTGTATGTGGATGTTTGCCAGACCTCTGTTTCATTTTATAGCTAACTTCCCAGCGCACCATGAGGTCAGGTAATATGGTGCTCACAGGACAAGCCTGATGGGCAAGTACAGCAATATATCATTGTGGTGTAATTGTCTGCCACTCATAGCCATACAGTGTACTTTGCCAGTCTATGGATGAGACTTGCTCATTATAGCAGAAAAGTAGTTTAAACTGTATTAGTCCAGTTGAATAATTAGAAAGATGAATACTGTAGTATTATATGATACTTTTATTTGGACTAACAGTTCATTGAATAAGACAAGCTTTTGAGAGATATTGACTCCGGTAGTGTGCACTGTCATCTCCGCCCACATC